>JADBJO010006142.1:43232-60732 GCA_016801955.1 Conus betulinus
GTGTGTGGGTGTGAGTGTGAGGAGATGGTGCGATTTGAGGCTGAGTGAACGTGGGGAGTGGTGTGGAGTGAGTGGGGAGGTGTGGGTGTGGGGTGTGTGTGGGGAGTTGTGGAGCAGAGTGAGGGGGGAGTGTGGAGAGTGAGTGGCGGAAAGTGTTTAGATGTGAGTGGAGAGAAGAGGGGTGTTGTGCGAGGGTGTGCGAGTATGAAGTGACGTATGTGAGCGTGTGGTGTGGAGGTCGCGGTGTGGAAGTGTGGTGGGTGTGTGGTGCCTTGAGTGCCGCTTGTGTGTTCGTGGGCTGTGCGTGCGGGAGTGTGGTGAGTGTGTTTGTGGTTTGTGTGGTGGTTGTGGTGAGTGTGTGTTGTGTGTGTGCGGCGTGTGGATAGAGTGTGCGAGGGTGTGGGGGATAGTGTGTGCGTGTGGAGTGTGCACGTGGGAGTGTGGAGTGTGCGGTTGTGGGTGTGTGTGTGCGGAGTGCGCGGAGTGTGTGTGTGTGGCAGTGTGTGGATGAGTGAAGTGGAGTGCGGAGTGTGTGTGGAGTGTGTGTGCGTGGAAGTGTGTGTGGAGTGTGTAGTGGAGTGGGGTGTGTGTGAGTGTGTGTGCGGAGTGGGTGTGGGAGTGTGTGGGAAGTGAGGCGGAGTGTGGAGTGTGTGTGGAGGTGCGTGGAGTGTGTGGGAGTGTGTAGTGAGTGGAGTTGTGCGGTGTGTGTGCGGAGTGGTGGGGTGTGTGTGTAGTGTGGAGGTGTGTGTGGAGAAGCGCGCGCGAGTGTGGAGTATGTGTTGTGTTGCGGCGTGCGCGCGTGGGAGTGTGTGTGTGTGGTGGTGTGTAGAGGGTGTGTAGTGTGTGTGAGTGAGTGGACTGTGTGGGTAGTAAGTGTGTGTGTGGTGTGCGGGAGTGGTTGTGTGTGCGGAGTGTGCGCGATGTGTGTGTGTAGAGTGTGTGTGTGGTGTTGTGGATAGTGTGTGCGTGTGTGGAGTGTGTGTACGGGTGTGGAGTGAGTGTGAGTTGCGGAGCGGAGTGTGTGTGTGCGAGTGTGTGCGCGTGTGTGTGAGTGTGTGTGTGTGCGAGTGTGTGAGTGCGTGGTGTGTGAGTGTGGAGTGTGTGGAGGGTGGGGTGTGTGGAGTGTGCGTGTGGTGAGTGGATGTGTTGTGTGAGTGTGTGAGTGTGCGTGTGTGGAGTGTGTGTGCGTGTGTGGAGTGTGTGTGTGCGGAGTGTGCGGAGTGTGGGTGTGTGTGTGGAGTGTGTGTGGAGTGTGTGTGTGTGTGTGGAGTGTGTGTGCGCGGAGTGTGTGTGTGTGTGGAGTGTGTGTGTGTGAGTGTGCGTGTGGAGTGTGCGTGTGTGAGTGTGTGTGTGTGTGTGTGGGTGCGTGTGTGTGTGTGTGTGTGTGAGTGCGAGCGTGTGTGGAGTGTGTGTGTGTGTGGAGTGTGTGGTGTGGTGTGTAGTGTGGAGTGTGTGAGTGTGTGTGGAGGTGTGTGTGGGAGTGTGTGTGGCTGTGTAGAGTGTGTGGAGTGTGAGAGTGTGTGTAGGGTGTGTGGAGTGGGAGGTGTGTGTAGTGTGGAGTGTGGAGTGTGTGTGTGGTGTGTGGTGTGTGGATGTGTGTGTGTGTGTGGGGTGTGGGGTGTGGGTGTGTGTGGGGTGGGGTGTGGGGTTGGGGGTTGGTGTTGCGTTGCGTTGCCTGTGCGTTGCGTTGGGTGTGCGCGCGCGCGCGCATGTGGTGTGGTGGTGTGTGGTTGGTGTACGTGGGGGTGTGTGAGTGTGAGAAGTGCGTGTGGTGTGTGTGTGTGCGCGCGTGCGTGTGGTGCGTGGTGTGCACGTGTGAGAGTCTGTGTGCGTGTTGTGTGTGTGTGTGCGTGTGCTGTGCGGGGCGTGCGTGGTGTTGCGAGTGCGCGCTGTGCGTGTGGCGAGTGCGTGTGTTGTGAGTGTGTGCGAGCGAGTGCCTGTAAAAACGAGAGTGTGTGTGTGTTGTGTGCGCGCGCGCGCGCGCGCGAGGAGAGAGAGTGAGAGAGAAAGAGAGCGCGCGAGAAAGTGAGAGAGTGTGCGTAGGTGCGTGCGCGCGCGTGTGAGTGCGCAGTGTGTATGTTGTGAGTGTGTGGCGTGTGTGCGTGCGGTTGTGGGTGCGTGGCGCGCGTGTGTGTGGTGTGCGTGCGTGTGTGATGCGTGTGTTGGGTGTGTGTGTGAGGTGAGTGTGCGTGTTGCGCGCGCCGCGAGAGCGAGCGCGAGAGAGAGAGAGAGAGAGAGAGTGCGAGAGCGAAGCGTGCGTGCGCGGCAGGCGTGCGTGCGCGTGCTTGCGACAGAGAATGCTCGCTCGTAGTATTAGGCGTACTTCTTAACTGCTGTTTACAACACACAGATAACACTAACGCCCCCCCCCCCCCCCAACCTCACTTTTCCGTTTCTCCCGATCCTGTTCGTCTGCCCACACCATAGTCCTGTGTCATCTGTTAGCTCACGGTCACCTCTCTCTTCAAGGATAAGAGCCCTGGTAAAAACCCTCCACTCCAAATCTCCCCCATCGCAGTCTCAAGCTAACGCGCGGCTCCAGGGAAGATCAAGTTAGAATGGTTGAAAGCGACATTTTTGCCCTTACACTGACCCCCTCCCTCCTCACCCTGCCAGAAACAGAACCTCAGGTGGTAAGTCAAGTTTTACGACCGGATTTTGACCTTGTTATTGAGAAACTGCTGGAGTATTCCTCCACCCCCCTTTCACTCTGTCCATTTTTCTTATTGTTAGTTTGTTGATATTGCCCCCTAGCAATTACCCTCACCCCCACCCCGCAGGTGCGCCGCGCGCGCCGCACCACGCGCGCACACACAGCACGCACGCACGCTTTTTCCCTAAGATGTCAGTGTTTCCTCCACCTCCTCTTTAGCCTTCTGTCACCTGGCCCCCCCCTCTTTCCCTTTTCCTACCTCTCATGTCCCTCCCCACCCACACAAACACATGTACGCTTCTCCTATGGCAATCCACTGGTTTAAATTGTCAGTTGCCCCCCCCCCTCCCTCCACCCCTTTGCCCTCAAGCCCCCACCCCCTTTGCCCTCAAGCCCCCACCCCCCTCCGAAGCCCCCAAAATTGGTGTTTATCGACTCCGTTTCTAACCCCCCGAAGTCTCTCGCCGTCGACCGTAACACCCCCCCCCCCCCCCACCCAGTGTTCGCCCCGTCCTGTCACCTCCAGCCCTTCTCCCACCCCTCCACGCACTTCTCCCTCACCTCATTCACTTGTCACAGTCGCCAGTGTCCCTGTGGAGTTACAGGTTCAGATCCTCTCTCCCCCACCCCCCCCACACACATCCTCCACACACACACTCTTGCCCCTCTACTTTCCTCTCACCGCGAACCGGCCCTCTTCCCTGATCAGACCCCAGCACGACAACGCCCTGTGCCAGAAAGGAAACCCTCTCCTGAACAAACCCGACCTGTCCACAAGATTAGAGGCTTCCTTTGTGTGTGTGTGTGGAGTGGGTGGGGGGGGGGGGGGGGGGGGGGGGGGGGGGATATGGCATCACAAAAACAAGTCTTCGTTTTCGCATCTTGCCGTCACCCAACATTCGCCTTGTGGCAGCTGAGGTCGCCTGACCTTCCTTGGTGTATCCCCTGCAGTCGGCAGCAGACGTTTTCCTCGAATCCTGAAGTCTCTCGATGTTCCCAATGTTTGTGTCATGAATGAGTCATTGTGCACAGTCCTTGGGGATGCTGCAGTGGTTTGACTATGTCCTTTTTGTTTGCATCCTGCAGTCGATCAGTGTGTTCCTTTAGTCATGCATCGTTTGTTGTCTTGTGTCCTACGATGACCCTACAGTGTGTCCTACGATGACCCTACAGTGTGTCCCACAATGACCCAGCATTGTGTCCCACGATGACCCTACAGTGGGTCCGACGATGACGCTACAGTGTGTCCTACGATGACCCTACAGTGTGTCCCCTCCAGAAACCTTACAGTGTGTCCTACGATGACCCTACAGTGTATTCCTACGATGACCCTACAGGTGTCACACGATGAACCTACAGTGTGTCATACGATGACCCTATTGTGTCCTTACGATGACCCTACATGTGTGTCCTACGATGACCCTACAGTGTGTACCATGATGACCCTACAGTGTGTCCACGATGACCCTACAGTGTGTCCCACGATGACCCTACAGTGTGTCCCACGATGACCCTACAGTGTGTCCCACGATGACCATACAGTGTGTCCTACGATGACCCTACAGTGTGTCCTACGATGACCCTACAGTGTGTCCTACGATGACCCTACAGTGTGTCCTACGATGACCCTACAGTGTGTCCTACGATGACCCTTACAGTGTGTCCTACGATGACCCTACAGTGTGTCCATACGATGACCCTACAGTGTGTCCTACGATGACCCTACAGTGTGTCTTACGATGAGCCCTACAGTGTGTCCTACGATGACCCTACAGTGTGTCCTACGATGACCCCTACAGTGTGTCCCACGATGACCCTACAGTGTGTCCTACGATGACCCTACAGTGTGTCCCACGATGACCTACAGTGTGTCCCACGATGACCCTACAGTGTGTCCCATGATGACCCTACAGTGTGTCCTACGATGACCCTACTGTGTGTCCCATGGATGACCCTACAGTGTGTCCTACGATGACCCTACAGTGTGTCCTACGATGACCCTACAGTGTGTCCTACGATGACCCTACAGTGTGTCCCACGATGACCCTACAGTGTCCTACGATGTGCCTACAGTGTGTCCTACGATGACCCTACGTGTGTCCCACGATGACCCTACAGTGTGTCCTACGATGACCCTACAGTGTGTCCCATGATGACCCTACAGTGTGTCCACGATGACCCTACAGTGTGTCCATGATGACCCTACAGTGTGTCCCATACGATGACCGTACAGTGTGTCTTACGATGCGACCGTTCAGTGTGTCCCACGATGACCCTACAGTGTGTCCTACGATGACCCTACAGTGTGTCCTGATGACCCTACAGTGTTGTCACGATGACCCTACAGTGTGTCCTACGATGACCTACAGTATGTCCCACGATGACCCTACAGTGTGTCCACACGATGACCCTACAGTGTGTCCCATGACCTGACCCTACAGTGTGTCCTATACGTTTGTGTACTAACGATTCGTGCATTGACCTACAGTGTGTTGTCCCACGATGACCTACAGTGTGTCCCACGATGACCCTACATTTGTGTCTATACGATGCCACCAGTGTGTCGTACGATGACCCTGCAGTGTCACCTAACATGACCCTACAGTGTGTCCTACGATGACCCTACAGTGTGTGTTACGATGACCCTGCAGTGTGTCCTACGGTGACCCTACAGTGTGTCCACGATGACCCTACAGTTGTGTCCCACGATGACCTACAGTGTGTCACACGAGGACTCTACAGTGTGTCCCACGATGACCTATTCGCCTCACACCGAGTTGAACACACGCCGTTTGCTATATGTCCTGCGGTCACTGGTCACAGTTTGTCTTATACATCCATCAAGTCACCTAACTTTTGCCTAACACTTTGCAGTTTGACGCAACATTTTTTTTATATCCTGCAATCACCAAAATTTGTCTTGTATGCTGCTGTCGCTTAACAGTTGTCTTATGCTCTGCGGTCATTTCGAACGTTTGTCTTGCATCCTGCCGTCACCTAACGTTGTCTTAGTGAGCGACTGAAAGCAATGTGTTGTCAGATGAACTCCTAGTTGGACTAACGATGTGTCCTACATCTTGCCGTCACCTAACATTTGTCTTACATCCTGCGATCAGTTCAAATTTGTCTTCTACCTGCGGTCACCTAAAATCTGTGTTATATCTTGCGGTCACTTCACATTTTGTATTATATTCTGCATTCACCTGACATTTTGTTAATAATCTGCAGTCACCTGACATTTGTTTTATATCCTGCAGTCACCTAACATTTTGTTTTATAACCTGCAGTCACCTAACATTTGTTTTATATCCTGCAGTCACCTACATTTTGTTTTATAACCTGCAGTCACCTAACATTTGTTTTATATCCTGCAGTCACCTAACATTTGTTTTATATCCTGCAGTCACCTAACATTTGTTTATATCCTGCAGTCACCTAACATTTGTTTTATATCCTGCAGTCACCTAACATTTGTTTCCTTTGAAAACAAAAAATGGCAAAATCACAAAAACGACGAAGGTTCATGCTTCGCAGCGAGTTTTCTGTGTGTGTGTGTGTGTGTGTGAGTAGATGTTCGTGGGTTCCTTTGCACACGAGTGTGAAGGAATGCTTTCTCAGCGGCCACCTGCTGTTTCCCTGCCATCACAGTCAAACTTGACATCACAGGTCAAAGTTCACATCACAGGCCTCATTCCAAGGTCCGAGTTCCACGTGTCGGAAAGGTCGAAGTGTCATCAGCAGAGAGGCGAGAAGGAGAAGGGGGTGGTGGCACATCTTCTGCACTGGTCTGAAGGGTCAGGGTCCCTGGCAGCTCAGGTGTGGAAATATTCAGGGTCGCCCTCTCACCCTCGGCTGTTATTCTTTCATTTTGTCCACGTGGTCCCGCAAGAGTTTCACTTGCTCTGCACACATGCACGTGCACACACAAACACACCACAGAAGTACGACGACGTTTCTCCGTAATCTATTACAGTCATGGAGTAAATTTCGTTTACATCCAGGATGTCTAGAGCAAGTATGTGCATTTTTTGTACATAGAACACCCTCACACGACCCCCCCCCCCCCAAACACCCCCCCCACACACACAAACACCCCCCCCCCACACACACACACACACGCACGCACGCACGCACGCACGCGTTTAAATCTATAATGATGTGTCCTTGTTAGGACACTCGGGAAGTACGTGCTGCATTTATCGTTCCTTGCACAAAAGTGGAAAGATGTGTTTCTTTGTTTGTTTTTGTTTTTTTTTTTACAACTGATCTAACTGGTATACTGAAGGCTTTTGTCATTACTTGGTTTCCCCCATAATTGTATTAATATTTTTGGTGTGTTGACTAGCGATTGGTGGCTATTCGTTCTTTTCTTGGTTTTCCCCATTGTATCAGACACCTTCAGGGTTGACTAAATAGCCATTTGGTGGCTATTCGTTTTTTTTTGGTTTTCCCCATTATTTATATCAGACCACCCTTCAGGTTGACTAAATAGCCATTTGGTGGCTATTCGTTATTTTTTTTTTGGTTTTTCCTCCCTATCATTATATCAGATACCCTTCTGTGTTGACTAAATAGCCATTTGGTGGGCTGTTGTTACTTCTTAGTTTTTCCCCATAATTTGTATCAGATACCTTTCTGTGTTGACTAAATAGCCTTTTGGTGGCTATCGTTGTCTTCTTGGTTTTCCCCATAATTTGTATCAGATACCCTTCTGTGTTGACTAAATAGCCATTTGTGGCTATTGTTTAGCTTTCTTAGTTTTCCCCATAATTTGTATAAGATACCTTTGTGTGTTGACTAAACAACCACCCCCCATTTATATGCTTTAAGTAAATCGCTTCCTTAAGTGAGACCAGATCTCATCACTGAAATCAATCATCCAGTGCATTTTCTTCTATTTACAGGTAACGGCGTTACCTTCTGTTGGATATTGCGGAATCCATCTTAATAAAATAGTTAAAGTATGGAGCGAAATACATGGGGAAACATGCAGGCAGTTCAGACATTCCATCATCTCTCATGGACAGATGCAGTTTGGTGCAAAGCGCCTGCTGGAAACACTGTAGGGGAAAAAAAGAACAGATTCTGCTCGCATTTTCGCTGCTAATGCAGTAAACAAACACGTGATTTTTTCACAGTATTTTAAGGTCTCCTGATGGTCCCAGTTTGCCAGATGTCACCTCATTAGCTGTTTGATGTATGGTTTAAAACTCGATGCTTTCAAAACAGTTTTCTAAAAATGTAATTATTAGTCGTGCCCCCCCCGTAACCTTCACCATCCCTAAAAAATCAAACAAATATATTCTTTTCTACTGCAGCGTCTGCATTTTTGGTGTGCCTAATTTATCCGAATCTACTTCAGAAGACATTTTAAAGAAGAGACATTTACGTTAGCTTTTACCTTGAAGTCCGAGAAATGGTTATCTGTCATGGCGAGCCGTTTGTGCGGCATTTTGTGTTGATGTTTTGCCGCTCAAATTTTCATTTGCGTCATTTGAAATGTTGCTAAGCAAACTTGAAGATTTTATGACCGTTTTGTCTACTATCACACAAATATGTACCAGCTATTAATTCGAATCACACACACACACACACTCTCTCTCTCTCTCTTTCTCTCCCCCTTCTCTCTCGTTCTTCCCTTCTCTCTCTTTTTTTGCCCCCTATTCTCTCTCTCTCTCTCTCTTCTCTCTCTCATTCTCCCCCTTCTCTCTCTTCTCTCTCTCTCTCTCTCTCTACCAGTGCTGAGGTTGGCGATGGTGGACTGTTTTCTCAGGAACTCCAGACACAGCTCTCGACTCAACCCAAGGCCCTCATGTTGCAGGAAAAGGTCCTGAAAACACCACATAGTCATCAGCTTTGTGTGTGTGTGTGTGTGTGTGGTGTGTGTGCGCGCGCGTGCGTGCGTGCGTGCGTGCGTGCGTGTGTTCCTGCGTGCGGCGTGCACGCGTTCCTACGTGTGCACGTGCGTATTCGTGTATGTGGGGGGTCTGCATGCGCACAAGCGTGTATGTGTATAGACGTGTGTCTGTGTGTGCTTGGGCGCGTGCGTGCTGACCAGTGTGTGCATGAGCGTGCGTGCAGAAACAGATGTGTCAGCAATAAGCATGCCTTAAATATTGCCCATTGCACACAATTTCGCGCAAGCATGTCGGGGAACGAGCAGGTTTCCTTGCACACGTGTTTTAAAAAATGATCTAGGTATGCAGTCACGCGCCTATATATATATATATACTACATATGCATATGCAAGCTGGACTTGGGAAATGAAGTGGCGTCGGTGTGTCAGGGAATTGATGATGATGCATGTACGTGCTAGCGCTCACAGCCCGTTGCAGTGGAAGCGCCATTCATGCCGACATCTACCATCCATCACACAGACAGGAAATGACGTCTGTTGGCCCACCGGAAATCCCAGGATGCTGCTGGCCCTCAGACAGAAAAAAACGGTCGCCGTTCATCACCCCCAGCAGAGCAGCACTCTGGGGCGGACGGAGCGAATGTAAAGTGCTTTTTCCAAGAACGAATCACGAGCAAGGTTTCAAAATTCGATCAGTCGCCTATCCTGACAGAATAGGAACGAGAAAAAGACTCTTCATAAAAACAAAAAGAAAAGTCAAAGACCATCTCTATATTTGAAATTTCGAATGAAAAATGTCAGCTTACCGTCATGAATGTTGCGTTTAATGTCCACTAAGCTCACCTCCCCCCCCCCCCCCCCCCCCCCCCCTCTCCAACGAGCTCACGGCAAAAACAGCACATCATCGAGTATTTCCTCAGAAGGACTCGAGTGACGCGTTGAAACTACGAGGGATAAACTGCTCTCCTTAATAACAAAAAAAAGAAGAGAATTTTTTCGAGGAAAAATCATCACTGCCGGGAACAGTGGAAGGAACAGGACTCGCGGGTGCAGCTTACAGGCAGTCAACAAGGTGTGGGTGGAGGTGAAAGTGAGACTCGTAATGTCCTGGTGAAAAGCAGTCCCACTGGGGACAAAAGAAACAATGTCAATAGGCCCTCTAGTTAAAAAAAAAAAAAAGGAAAAAGAAGAATAAAATAAAAAACCCACCAAGGGAGTTTGACCACACCAGAGAGGCAGCGTGGCGCAGAAGGGGGTGGGAGGTGGGGGCAGTCAGTGGCTGGAACATGGGGAAAAGGGTATGACACACCAGTGTGACTGCTCACGAACACATCGAGTGACGATCACCACCAAGACTTAGACGACCGCTCGCGCCCTTCATTTCGATGTTCAGGGCCGATGCTATTCCCACTCCCCAGCCGTAGTGACTGCACTTTGAAATAAAGAAAAAAAGAATCGTTTTTTCCCAGGGTAACATAGATTTGTTTCCCGTTTGCACAGCGCATGCGTCTCGTGAGGACAAACCTGACGCCGCACTGTTTACCTAGGTCACCACACGTGCGCGCGCACACACACACACACACAGAGAAAAAAAACCCAGATACACTCGCACATACACACGCAAGCACGCGCGCGCACATAGACACCCGTAACACTGCGATCATATAAGTTGAAAGCAGCCGCCCTAGGCAGTCTGGAAGTGTGTGTCTGGCGGTAGGACCTATCACTGGTCGGCGAGTCACGTACCGAGCAGAGGGCCGCGGGACATATCTGGAATACTGATCCAGCCCCGCGTCATCCTCTCTCCGGATGCGTCTTTGACAGTGCTGCTCAGATTTCCTGCCCCAACACGGCAGGTGCCCGTTTCCCTCAAGCTGGTCGACTCCAGGAGATATTAAGGACGGACGAGTAGAATCAAGCCCTCTGTGTAGTCTGCAGCCAGAGTGCAACACCGTAGCATCATCTCCATCTTCCTCTTCCGTCACTGATCAGCACAAAATGTCTCAGATCCTGAGACCCTTCACGCCCTTTCCCCCCCCATGGTGACCTCAGCTGGGATTTCCTCTCCGTCAGCATGCCCGTGGTGAGTTCATGACGAAGTCCTCGGTGCCGGCAGCTTCATGGGCACTCTTGTTGGATGCACGTGGTGAGTTCATGACGAAGTCCTCGGTGCCGACAGCTTCATGGGCACTCTCGTTGGATGCACGTGGTGAGCTCATGACGAAGTCCTCGGTGCCGGCCGGCAGCTTCATGGGCACTCTCGTTGGATGCACGTGGTGAGCTCATGACGAAGTCCTCGGTGCCGGCAGCTTCATGGGCACTCTTGTTGGATGCACGTGGTGAGTTCATGACGAAGTCCTCGGTGCCGACAGCTTCATGGGCACTCTCGTTGGATGCACGTGGTGAGCTCATGACGAAGTCCTCGGTGCGGGCAGCTTCATGGGCACTCTCGTTGGATGCACGTGGTGAGCTCATGACGAAGTCCTCGGTGCCGGCAGCTTCATGGGCACTCTCGTTGGATGCACGTGGTGAGCTCATGACGAAGTCCTCGGTGCCGGCAGCTTCATGGGCACTCTCGTTGGATGCACGTGGTGAGCTCATGACGAAGTCCTCGGTGCCGGCAGCCTCATGGGCACTCTCGTTGGATGCACGTGGAGGGGGACGTCCCCCACAGCGCGAGGACGCTCGCTTGTGACAGCTCCGCGACTTGGCAATCGTGGTCGTCAGTAGCGGAGGCTGAGCAGGTGGTGTCCCGCCTATGCTGGAGCAGAAAAGGCTCCACTGAACGCTTCTCGAGGGACCAGGCGGCAGCGCGGGGTCTCCGCTACAGGGTTGCCTCGTGGTGACTTGATGTCGATTGCTGCAAGCGGACGTCCTGTGCTGGGACGGCGACAGGACAAGCCTGCGTTGAACCATGTACGAAATGAGCTAGGTGGGTGTGATGCTACTGTGGTGGTACGGAAGACGGGACAGGAAAAAAGGAAGGAAATTCCAACGGCTCAGATCTTTTGCTGGGGTGCAGACCATTTTCAAATGATGAAATCACCGTTTTGCATCGTTCTGCTTAGTACACTTGGACTAAATAGTAAAAAATGCGCGTGTATGCACACACATACACACACACACACACACACACACACACCACAGAGAGAGACAGAGAGAGAAAAAGAGAGAGAGAGAGAGAGAGAGAGAGGAGAGAGAGAGAGAGAGAGAGAGCAGTCCACTTACCCTAAACTGTCCAAAAGTGATGTTTCCTGAAAATTCCGGTCATCCGTCATGGTGTCATTGGCAGCGGAGCTGAAATACATTGCCAGGCAGAAAACAATGTGAATTACTATCATAACGCCTACCAAAGAGAAGGACGTTACTATTTATGGAACACTGGAGCAGATTTTGTTTTTTTAAAAACACCTCCTGTTACAGGTGCCATTTATAGTGTGATTGATTGATGGATTAAGTGTGTGTGTGTGTGTGTGTGTGTGTGTGTGTGTGTGTGTTAGATGAGGTGGATTTTCAATGGTACAGAACTGAATCGGAGACCAGCTTTTTCACCACTTGTGTTATTTTCAAACCTTTTTCATCTCTCTCTCTCTCTCTCTCTCTCTAATAATAATAAACAATAATAATGAATACCTATATAGCGCATATTCTCGGCTAGAGATCAAGTTCTAAGCGCTTGACAATCAACACTCGTTTACACAACGGGCTGCCTACCTGGGTAGTGTCGACTGAAGAGCTGCCAGCTGGCGCTTCATTCAGTCGTTTCCCGTGTCATCCAGTCAATATCGTTCACTCAGTTTCCTTACTTACTTCATTCTTTCCATTTCTCTCTCTCTCTCTCTCTCTCTCTCTCTGGTAATGTCCATCCGTTCTTTCACTTTCTACGTGTGCGCAATAACTTTACTTGGTCATCATATCTTTGACGTAACCTTTGCTAGATCTAACAGTCAGTGAGTGCCAATGACCACTGGCCAACATCTCTGCTTCTGTATTACTGATCCAGGTTAGTTTAGTACAGACTGAAATGCACGAGCTGCATTAAGTTGTATCCTCTGGCTGTGAAAGTCTCCACAAACATCATCCACGCAACATCTCTGTGTGTGTGTGTGTGTGTGTGTGTGTGTGTGTGTGTGTGTGTGTGTGTGTGTGTGTTGTGCGTGCATGCGTGCGTGCATGCGTGCGTGCGTGCGTGCATGCGTGCGTGCATACAACAATACGATTCGATGGACTCCGCAACCTTCCGACCAAACGGTACACTCAGACTCTCGCTTCATCTGCTGCAAAGCCATGAAGGCCAGAGGGGAGATATTTTGGGACCACCACCAGTTAAAAAAAATGAATGCTTTGTGGGAATACTGAGGGAGCATGATACTAGCTCCCTAATCCTACCAAAACTGTTTTCGCCAAAGGAAGTCAGTTTTCCTTGCATGGAGCACTGATGATACCTGTTTCCCCCGATCAGTCGCACATCATCACTTGTTTTCCTGGAGAAGAATCAGTGTTGTCCCTTGGGGAGAAACGATGATGCCAGTGACCGATTTCCCTTTTATCAACGGTCCCCTGAAGGGTGATAACTACGTGTATTTTCTTTCTTGAGGGGAAAAAAAAAAAGAGAAAGTAGTTACTACATCATACAGCCATCAAAACTGGTTTCCCTCGTTTTCCCCGTGGAAATACGTATCCTGAAGCTGTTCCAAACCTCTGGGAAATCAGATGTAATTAACGATTTCCGTTTACTCCTGTTCTCTGACATAGCTACTGCCGGCTTCTGAAGCTAGCATGCTGCCATAAATAATCATTGCTTTATTGAGGAATGATGACTTTTTGAAACGGCAGCATTTGCTTTCTTCGGGGGGGGGGGGGGGGGGGGGGGGGGGGGGGGAGAGAGTCTGGTGTGCGTGCGCGTATGCGTGCGTGGTGTCAGCGTGGGATTCTCTGATAATTCCAATTTACCTCTCAGTTTTCAATCGCCCCCACGCCCCGCCCCCCTCCCGTCAAATTGAGCAGTTCAGGTGAATCGGCAAGACTTCAGATTGTTACTTCTCGAATAGTGCCTGTTGTCTGGATTACCGCCCTTCGGCAAATTGTCGTTGGGAGTCGTGTTGGTCTTTGTGGGAGGGATGGACGGAGATGTGGAATGGGAGATGGTGAGGAAGTAAGGGTGGGGTGATGGGTATGGGGGTATGGGAAGGAGTGGTGGGGGGGTGGGGGGAAGGCTGAGAGAGCTACAAGGCTCATCTCTGCTCTATTACCGTCACTAATGAGCCTCGGGCGAACTTTTCATTCAGTCCCATTTTATCCGCCAGCTTCTGTTTGTTCGTTCGTTTGTCTGTACACAGGACCTGGTTTAAATAAATCTGTAATCGGCTGAAACAGACACAATGACATTACAATCAGACCGACAAACACCTGATGATGAGCTTGTACATGACGAGGCTTTGTAAGTGTCAAGGTGTAGGGAACGAACAAACACAAGGCAAAAAAAAGCGTGGCCCTTATGAACGAACATAGCTACTGGTGTTTCGGTTCTCCCTTCGTCAACGTGTGTCAATAATGGCCGTCACTTCTGTTAAACCGCATCATAAATACAACACATTTATCGTGTATGATTTAAAAGAAAAAAAGATAAAGAAGGGAAAAGGAAAAAAAAAAAAAAAAAAAAGTTTGCGGGGGGGGGGGGGGGGGGGGGGGGGGGGGAGAGATAGACAAGCATCTCCCATTATTCAGCCCCCTCCCTCCTACCCTCCACCCCCCCACCCCCCTGTGCCATCCCGAGCCCTCCCCTAAAAACATCTAATGGCGGCGCGGGGCGTACATGATTGACGTGTGCGTAAAGGGTACGACTGGAAGCTCGGTGATGTCCACGGGCTCCACACAACAATAATTCAATCATTTCAATTGCAATTTAATCCGATGGTCGTCATGTCCCCTTCTCCTCCCTGCACCGCGCCCTGACCCCCCACTCTACCCCCCCCCCCCCCCCCGCCCCCGCCACCGCCAGTTAAAAAAAAAAAAAAAGGTTTGTGGGGGAAAAAACTCCATTCTCAGTGATATATTCTTCTCGTCGTTTGAGGCTCGTTTTCGTCATAAATATGACGGCTGACGTAAGGATCCCTGAAACAGAAAAGTAGACTGGAAAAATAAAAGAAAAAAACGTGTTTGAAATTCCTGTTTGTATTTTTGTCTTGCTTTTTGTTGCAGTTTTCTTTTTAAATATCAAATGCTACTTACAGAATCATCGTCCTCGTCGTCGTCGTCATCATCATCGCCATCATCAAGAGTACTTATGTAGCGCCTACCTTCCGTGAGAGACCAAGCTTTAAGCGTTTTTTCAATCCACTTATGGTTTCGTCTCCTTCGTTCTCTTATACTTAAACATTTCTTTTAGACGGACGAGAAGCAAGCAATATTATCATAACTGCGTTTATCACCATCATCAGTATTACTGTCATCAACAAACAAACAAATGCCGATCAACACAAAACACGTTTCTTAACATTACAAAAACATAAAAACAACAGGCTTTGTTCGCCTTGTATCCTGTGCATCGCAAAAAAAAAAAAAAAAAAAAAAAGAAAAAAAAAAAGTCACCATTGTGTCTGGATCTTGATTCAGGCGTTTTCAGACCACGTCTGACTTTCCTTTTTCATTCTATTATTTTTCCAAACGGCATTTTTCATAAACAACCAATTTCAAAGCAACAACGCCAACAAATATCCTGTGACAGTTTAAAAAAAAAAAAATTTTTTTTTATTCCTGTGACAGTTATCTAGTCTGATTTGATGAGGGTCGTCGCGGGAATTGGAACCCCTGACATTTGCATTTCTCTGCTGTGGCGCTGTGTTGCCCGGATCCATTACCAAACAACTGCGGAAATAAAATCTATTTCGGTTTCATTTTACTTAAGGAAAATGCCATTGCGTGCGGAAACCCTTTTTTTCTTGGCATTATGAAAATAATAGCAGAAAAATCCATTGAAAAAGAAGGTAGAGGGAAAAAGAGGAAATATAAGAAGAGAGAAAAAGAGGGGGGGGGGGGGGGGGGTGGTGGTGGTGGTGGTGGTGGTGGTGGTGGTAAGAAATGTGACGGTGGGAGTGGGAGAAGGAAGGAAAAAAAGGTGTTTGTGTGTGTGTTTGTGGGGGGGGGGGGGGGGGGGGAGACAGTTAAACAGACAAGAGACAGAGAAGGGGGGGGGGGGGGGGGGGAGAAAGAGAGAGAGAAGGGGGAACGGGGGGAGGGAAACAGAGACCGAGAATGAGTGAGTGAGAAAAAGATAGAGAGGGACACACACACACACACACACACACACACACACACACACACACACCACAGAGATGGGGTAGAGCAAACACACGGACTTTACACGAATTGACTGAATCTTCTATTTAACGTGGGTTCACCATAACTGACGATATTACACGGATTTTACACGAAATGAAACCAGTGAACTACGCCAGAAACAGGCAGCAGATCATTATGCAGTTCCAATGCTTTAAACACGAAAAAAAAAAATCAGTCCATATAACCAAAACAGGTCTCAAAGAAAAAATAACAAAAAAATAAAGAAATGAAACATTGGGGTGTGACAATTTCAGCAGGCATTGGTTGCACACGACCAACACGTTTTGTACGCTGAATCACAGTCCATGCCATCTCTGTAATAAAAGAGCAGCGCTCTAACCAACACGTTGTACGCTGAATCACAGTCCATGTCATCTCTGTAATAAAGAGCAGCGCTCTAACCAACACGTTGTACGCTGAATCACAGTCCATGTCATCTCTGTAATAAAGAACAGCGCTCTAACCAACACGTTGTACGCTGAATCACAGTCCATGTCATCTCTGTAATAAAGAGCAGCGCTCTAACCATCACGTTGTACGCTGAATCACAGTCCATGTCATCTCTGTAATAAAGAGCAGCGCTCTAACCATCACATAAGAACGAGGGGGTCGAAGAAAGGCAAAGGGTGGGGGTGGGGCGAGGCAGGGGAGGGATGCAGTGGCTGGAACCTCCTCCTCCGCACAACTCTGGCACCAGGGACCATAGATATCGGTCCTTTCTCCCCAAGCGAGTGCATAACCCGTGAGTTGAGAACCCCCACCTTTAAGGTGAGCAGTTCACTGCAGGGTGTGTGGCCACGCCTAGGCAAAAGGATCACTGTGTGTGTGTGTGTGTGTGTGTGTGTGCGCGCGCGCGCGCGTGCGTGCGTGCGTGCGTGCGTGCGTGTGTGTGTGTGGTGTGTACGGAGATGTGCATACGCACGGATTTATAAGAGCAGTTGATTTCACGAATGTGTGCGTACACGCCAGTACGTGTAGGTGTGTGTGCGGTAGCTGTATTAATGTATCTGTGTGGAAAAAAGGCAATCGGGAATATAGAAAATCGTTTCTTTTTTAAAAACAAAGGCGGCCGAGAAAAAAGTAACGAATGAAAAGAAAGACAGTTCTGAAGTCTGTACCTAATCTCAAACAGGCCGTTCAGAAGGTAACAAGATTCAACGCCTATCTTGCGTCAGAGCGGATGAAGGTAAGTGATAGCTCGTTCATTTGTCGTTGTCCTGAGTGTTTTTGCATCTTGCCTGAAGAAGACCTAAGAAGTCGAAAACGCGTCGTGTTTTGTCTTGTGATTCATTTGTCTGCGTTTTTTTTTTTTTTGCATTACGCTATCACTAACATTTAAAAATTTGCTTAAAAATAATTATGTTAGGATCATAAACGAATTTTTTTTTCTAGTGTCCGTTTTCTGTCAAGCTTCCAGACACAACTGTAAGGGTATTTTCTGTCCCCCCCCCCCCCACCCCCATCCCCACTCGGTTCGCCACTGTCACTCGCTCTCTGTCTTTGCCGTACCATTTTACAATGCATTTAACGTTGTAACTTTACTTCTGGCTGGAAATTTGGCGCTACAGATTTTGCGCCTCGTTTGGGGAGGAGTAGGTGGGTGGAAGGGTGGATACGACGACGTAAGACCCCCCCCCCCCCTCCCTTTC
>JADBJO010006142.1:65732-75732 GCA_016801955.1 Conus betulinus
TATAAACGGGCAGTAGGCAGTAAAGTACGTAGGAAGGGGCGCGGCAGTAGTTGGCGGGGGGGGGGGGCAGGGAGTCAAATGCAGTAGTGGCTCGGGGCAGGCGGGGGGGGCAGTAGCAGTGGCGGGGGGGGGGGGGGCAGTTTAAGGGGGGCAGTTAGTAAGGGCGCAGGGGGGGCAGTAAGTGTAGTGGGCGGGGGCAGTTTTTTGGGCAGTGGGGGGGGGGGCAGGGGGGGGGGGGGGTGGGGGGGGCAGAGGATGTAAGTTATGGGGGGGCAGGGGGCAGGAGTAGAGTTGGAGTGGCAGGGGCGGGAGGCGGGGGCAGGGCAGGGCCCGGGGCAGGTAAGGGGGGGGCGGGGCAAGTGGGCAGAGGGGGGGCAGGGCAACGAAGGTAAAGAATTGGGCGGGCAGTTGGGGGGACAGTAACAGTTGGTGGGGGGAAGTGCGGGCGGCAAGTTTTAGGGGGTGGCGGGGGCAGTGGGGGGGGCGGGGGGGGGGGCAGTTACAGTCAGGGGGGGGGGGGGGCAGACAAGGCAGTAGGGGGGGCAGGGGGGGCAGGGGGGGGGCAAGTTTAGGGGGCAGTGGGCAGTGAAAAGTGGGGGCGGGGCCAGGGGGGGGGGTGGCAGGGGGGGGGCAGAGGGGCAGGTTTTTAAAGGGGGGCGGGGGAGGGTGGCAGAGGGGGGGGGGGGGGGGGGGGGGGAGGGGGGGGGGGGTGGGGGACAGAGTAGGGGGGCACGCAGAGGGGGGGGGGGGGGGGGGGGGGGGGAGGGGGGGGGGGGCAGGGGCAGAGGGAGGGCAGAGGGGGGCAGGGGGGCGGGGGGGGGGGGGGTCAGATGGGGGGGCGGTGGGGGGGGGGTGCGTTGCAGGAGGGGGGGGGTCAGGGGGGGCAGTTGGGGGAGCAGGTATCAGTGGGGGGGTAGCTGGGAGGGGGGGGGAGCCGGGGGGGGGGGGGGGGCAGCAGAGGGCAGAAAGTAGGTGGGGGGGGGGTGGGGCGGGGGGGGGAAGGGGTGTGAGGGGGCAGTAAGGGGGGGGTGGCAGGTGGGGCGGGGGGGGGGGGGGCCGAGTTAGGGGGGGCAAGTAGAGGTAGGGCAGTTAGGTGTGGTGGGGGGGGGGGCAGTTCAGGTGGGTGGGATAGTAGTGGAGGGTGGGTGCGGGTGAGGGGGGGGGGGGGGGCGGGGGGCACAGTAGGGGCAGAGGGCAGTTAGAGTGGAGGGGGGCGGGGGGCAGTAGCGGGGGGGGGGGGGGGGCAGCAGGGGGGGTGTGGGGGGGTCAGAGTAGAGGGGGCAGTAGGGGGGGGTGTGGGGAGGGTGGGGGGGGGCGGCAGGGGGCAGGTCAAGTCCAAAGGGGGTGGGTGGGCAAGGGTGGGCAGTAGGGGGGGGGGGCAGTAAGAGGGGACGGGTGTGGTGGGGGGGAGGGTAGTGGGAGGGAGGGGGGGGGGGGGGGGTATGGGGCGGGGGAGGTGCAGTAGAGGGGCGAGAGGGCAGGAGAGGGGGGGGGGTCAGAGAGTAAGCGGCACGTTGGGGGAGGGGGGGGGAGTGGGGAGCGGGGGGTCCAGGGGTAGGCAAAGCATGGGGGGAGGGGGTGGCGGGGGGCAGGGGTTAGAGGGGCAATGTGGTGGGGGGAGTGGGAGGGGGCAGGCAAGGGTGGGGGTAAGGGGGGAGGAGTGAGTTAGGATGTGTGGCAGTAGGGGCATTGTGGGGGTTGGTGGTGATGCATTGCAGGGGAGTGGAGACTAGAGGGTGAGGGGGGGGGGGGAGTGGAGGGCAGGGCGGGGTGGGTCCGAGTGTTGATGAGGGGGGGCCAGTAGCAGGGATGGGAGGATGGGTGAAGGGGGGGGTGGGGGATGCGGGGGGGGGGTGGGAGGACGTATCAAGTTTTAGGGGGGGGGGTCATGGGGGGGGATAGATGGGGTGGTAGGGGGGGGGGGGGCAGTGGGGAGGGGGAGGTGTTAGGGGAGATGTGGGGTCGGGGGGCGGGGGGGGAGTGGGCAGTAGAAAGTTGGGCGGCAGGGGGGGGACGGGGGGGTGGGGCAGGCGGGGAGGGAACGGAGCAGGGGGGGGGACGGGGGGGGGCAGGCGGGAAGGGGGACGGGGGGCAGGGGGAGGGAGGGACGGGGGGGGGGGGGGGAGGCGGGGGAGAACGGGGCAGGGGCCCGGTCCACCGGGGGGGGGGCAGGGCGGGAGGAACGGGGCAGGGGGGGAGGGACGGGGGGCAGGGGCACGGAAGAAGGGGAGCAGGGGGGGAGGACGGGGTGGGGCACGAGGGGGAGGGAACGGCAGGGGGGAGGCACGGGGGGGAAGCGGAGGGGAACGGCAAGGGGGGGGGCCGGGGGGGCAGCGGGGGGGGGGAACGGGAGGAGGGGGAGACGGGGGGGGCAGCGGGAGGAACGGGGACAGGGGGGAGGACGGGGGGGCAGGCGGGGGAGGAACGGGGGGGGGGCAGGGGAGACGGGGGGGGGGGCAGTCGGGAGACGGGGCAGGGGGAGAACGGGGGGGGGCAGGGCGGGGGAGAACGGACAGGGGAGACGGGGGGGGCAGGGCGGGGAGGGGACGGGGCGCAGGGGGGAGGACGGGGGGGGGCACGGGAGGGGCAACGGGGGGCGGGGGGAGGGACGGGGGGGGGGGGCACGGGGGGGGAGGGGAACGGGGGGGGCAGGGGGGGGACGGGGGGGGCAGGCGGGGGAGGGGAGGGGCAGGGGGGAGACGGGGGGGGGCAGGGCGGGGAGGGGAAAGGGGGGCAGGGGAGGACGGAGGGTAGGGGGGGCAGCGGGGGGGAGATTCAGCGGTGGAAATAAGGTTCAACAAATATAGGCAAGTCACCCGGAGAATTAAATCACATTCAATATGCAGGCAGGAGGGAGCGACGGGGGCGGGGGGGGGGGAGGGGGAAAGGGGAATAGGAATGGGGAAAGGGAAAAAAGAAAGGAAGAAAAAGAGCGTGAGGAGAGAGAGATGAGAGCAGGGGTGGAAGGGGGGGTCTGGAAAGATAGCACATACACAGATATCCATTTATCTATGAAAAAAAAAACTTGTCTCCACAAGATGATGACAAGGAAAGGGGCCGGTGGTGCGGGGGGGGGGGTAGGGGGGGGGGGGGGGGCGGAGACAGAGAGAGAGAGACGGGACAGACGGAGACAAAAAAGACAGAACAGACCAGAGAGGCAACAGACGAGAGAGAGCGAGAAGAAGAGTGAGGAGGGATGGAGAGAGAGAGAGAGGGAGGAGAGGAGGACGAGAGAGAACCCGAGAGAGGGACACATACAGAGCAGCAGGCTTATGTGAGTGTATTTTTTCAATTTAGCGTGGGGACGGAAAAACAAATAATGTATTTTTCCGGAGGTGAGTTATTGTAGCGTGGGGACCGGAAAACAATTCATGACGGAGGGATATCAGCGTGGGGACGGAAAAAATTCATGACGGAGGGATATTAGCGTGTGGGGCGGAAGCAATTCATGACGGAGGGATATTAGCGTGGGGACGGAAAAATCATGACGGAGGGATATCAGCGTGGGGACGGAAACAATTCATGACGGAGGGATATCAGCGTGGGGACGGAAACAATTCATGACGGAGGGATATCAGCGTGGGGACGGAAACAATTCATGACGGAGGGATATTAGCGTGGGGACGGAAGCAATTCATGACGGAGGGATATTAGCGTGGGGACGGAAACAAATTCATGACGGAGGGATATTAGCGTGGGGACGGAAAACAATTCATGACGGAGGGACATTAGCGTGGGGACGGAAACAATTCATGACGGAGGGTATCTAGGGACAATAGGAGGGATGTGGGGACGGAAACAATTCATGACGGAGGGATATTAGCAGGACGGGGACGGAGGGCATGACGGAGGACATTAGCGTGGGGACGGAAACAATCATGACGGAGGGATATCACGGTGGGGACGGAAACAATTCATGACGGAGGGATATCAAGCGAGGGGCGGGGGGACGGCGGGGGAGGGGAAGGAGGGGAGTGGGGAGGGAGGGAAGAAACGGGGGGGGGAGGAGACAGTGGGGGGGGGGGGGGGGGGGGGGGGGGGGGGGGGGGGGGGGGAGAGGAGGGGGGGGGGAGAGAAGGGGAAAGGCGGAAGGCAGCTTATACGCTGGCGTGAAATCTGGTTATATGTTATTTAAGAGGGCGCAAAGGCGTGGGCGGAAGCGAATGAGAGAGAGAGAGAAGAGAGTGAGCGAGCGCGCGCGCGCGCGCGCGCGAGAGAGAGAGAGAGATGAAAAAAACAACAACCGGAGAAGCATCGGTTTGACTTTTTTTTTAACCATCCGGGCTCTCAATAAAGAGAATTATAAAAGGGAAATACAAAAAAAAAAAAAAAAAAAAAAACCAAACAAACCCAAAAACAACACAACAACAAAAACCCAAACAAACCAACAAACAAACAAAAAAAAAAAACCGTTACACGGATGTTGTAAAATACATAAATTCAATTAATGGAAAGAGGAAAATCGCTGCACACGCAACCAGTGTACAGTCAATGCCTGGGGAGAGCTAGCTTGTGAGGAGAGAGGGAAGTGTGGGAGGGAGAGAGAGGAGAGAGAAGAGAGAGAGAGAGAGAGAGAGGAGAGAGAGAGAGAGGAGAGAGAGAGAGAGAGAGAGAGAAGAGAGATATAAAAAAAAACCCCTTTTTAGTTGACTAGGAAAGGAAGAACAATAGAACAAAAAGAAAACAAAACAAATATCAAAAAGACGAAATCTAGCCCAGAGATAAAAAGAATATAATGAGCAACAGCAACGCGCATGAAAATACATCATCTTGTCACATGAAGCTGAATTTGTTTCGGCAAGACAGCAGCTCAGCAGTAATAACTGAAGAGGATGAGGAAAGAATGAATGCCAAATGAAAGAGAGGGGAGGGAGGGAGAGGAGAGAGAGAGAGAGAGAGAGAGAGAGAGAGAGACAGAGACGGAGAGAGAGAGAGAGCAGGACAGAGGAGACGGAGAGAGAGACAGAGAGAGAGAGAGAGAGAGAGAGAGAGAGGAGAGGACAGAGAGGGATTTACAAAGAGACAGAGAGAGAGAGAGAGAGGGAGAGAGAGAGAGAGCAAGGAAGAGAAAGAGAGAGAGACAGAGACAGGGATATACAAAGAGAGAGAGAGATAGAGAGAGAGAGGACAGGATATACAGAGACAGGGATAATACAAAGAGAGAGAGAGAGAGAGAGAGGGGAGGGAGAGAGAGAGAGGAGAGAGAGGGAGTGAAAGAGAGACGGAGACGGATAGAGAGAGAAAGAGAGACAGAGACAAAGAGAGCAAGACAGAGACAGAGAGACAGACAAACAGTTGGACAGACAGACAGAAAGAAAGACAGACAAACAAACAGAAACACAGATACACACACCGACACAGACCAAACTGCCCAGGGGAACTGCCTTGCATTCAGATTTCACCTCAGATAGAGATGATCACCCAAAAAGAGTGGGAGAGAAAGGGTGGGGAAAAGGAAAGAGGGGGGGGGGGGGGGGGGGGGGGGAGTGGGGGGGAACATATCTAACACAACTTCTGCCAAGGGGACAGCATGTCTAAATGAGTAGCAATTTTTCGTTTAGTTTTTATTTTTTGTAATGTTTATCGCCAACGGCTATTCGAACTCGCACCTTTTCAGCCACGAAACGGGGTGCTTTAACCACTGAACCACCCACTGCTCCCATCTCTTCAGAGCCTGGAAGCGGAGGGAAAGATTTCAAAGCTGCATCGCTTCGTTCCAGACGCGCACCACCCACCTACCCTTCTCCCCCCCCCCGCTCCCCCACCACCCCCCCCCGCACCTTCCCACCTACACACGTAGTTTACCTCTCTCCTGATCTCAGTCTACACTATCGACCATCGACTCTCCGCTGCCACTGGAACTCCAAGTCATCGGTCGGTCGCCGCCTTGACCCTAGCAACGAAACACTCTCGGTTGGACCGTCTGATAAAGAGAGCCCTTATCAAGAGAAATAAAAGGGGGTGGGGGTGGGGGGGGGGTATTGTAAGCCGAAACTAAACAAAACCAAAGCAGGTTTCAAAGGGAGGTAACTACAGGCGGAAATGGAAACAAATTTTGAAAAGAATTGGTGGTAAATCCTGCTAGATGACAGGGGACAAACGAATCACAAGACAAATCATGGCCCGTTTCGACCTCTTAGGTCTTCGTTTTCGTTGTCCTGAACGTTGTTGAACTTGCCTGAAGAAGAGCTAAGGGGTCGAAACGCCTCGTGTTTTGTCTTACAATTTGTTTGTCCCTAGTGTCTGCTGGGTTTACTATAAACTCTTTGTAAAATTTGAAACCAAAGCAAAACAAACAAACAAGCAAAGACAGACAGACAGACGCACGCACGCACGCGTGTACACACACACACACACACACAACACACACACACACACACACTTCATTTTAAGGGTAATCTGTCGTTCTGTGTTCTATTTTCACTGCTACGCATGACTTCGGTCTATGCCCAGTCTATCGTTTTGTTTCAGCTTCATTGCTTACGATCACTCTCTTTTTCGTCCTTTCTTTCTTTTCTTTTTCTGCCTTTCCTTTTTTCTCCGTCTGTTGGTCTGGATAAAGACAGGCATACTGAAAATAAAATGAACTCGAAGTGACCCCTACAGCAGAACACCGATCGAAGTTAGAGTTGTTTATTGTTGTTGTTGTTGTTGTTGCTCTTGTAAAACTTCGTCGCCGATGGAACCGTTTCAGGTTTTTCTTCTTCGTTTGTTTCATGCTTTTCTTCAGTGTGTACCTTTCTTTTTTCTCTTTCCATTCTTTTTTTCCCGTCATACGTACCATCAGTTCCTCTGAAGCTATGGACAGCAGGTCTTCACAGGCATGATGGCACTGTGTGTGTTGGGTGGGGATGGGAGGGGGAGGGGAGGGGGTGGAGCCAGGGGGTGAGTGGGCGGTGAATATCACATGGCCCTAGAGATAAAAAAACAGACGAGCCTGGAGAGGGCAATGAACCCTGGGAGCGTCACAAAAGGAGGACGTATCTCAAAGGACAAACCATTCAACATTTCCATTTCAACTTCTTGGCAAAGTCACAAGGATGACTTTGTTTCCTTTTTTCTTTCAATTTTGTTTGTTGGTTTCCTAGTTTTTTTTTGTTTTTTTTTAGTTTAAAAAAATTTTTTTTTGTGTGTGCATTTTTGTTCATTTGTCTTCCTTTCCTCGTGTCTTTTTTGTTCTTCTTGGGAGAAGCTGGCAACACATAGACATCAAGAAAGATACAAACAGGTGTTATAAAACTGGACGGGGTGAGGGTGGGGGTGGAGGAACATAGAAATTACAGTGAACGCGAGAGCCAGAATGCGGTTCAAAAACCACAAAGGCTTACACAAAATAATCGAACATTTGTGTATAACACGTTTCTGTTTGGGTTTCTTCTTTTTTTTTTTTTCCCTTCAATGTGTCATCAGTCCCTACAATGTTGTGGACATTATTACCGTATTCAGGATGATACAGACAGGCGTTATGAACGTGGGCTGGGTGGGGGGGAGAGAGAAGCGGAGAGGAGGGGGCGCGGAGGAGAAGGGGGGTGGGGGTAGGATCAGCGAGAATTTGAGAGCAGAATGCCATTAAAGGTAGACGGAATTTTTGTTTTGAATTTTCATCGCAAAGCGCCCTTCTCTGTCTCTCTCTGTCTCTGTCTGTCTGTCTGTCTGTCTCTCTCTCTTCTCTTTACTTCCTTTCCTTCACTCGTCTATGTCTTCTCTGTCCAGCAGTGGCAGCCTCCCTCACAGCAGCGCGCTGTTGCAGCATCAGGCAGGCAGGCGTGGAGGCAGAGACAGACCGACAGACACGTGGTGTGTGACAGGGGCGGGGGAAACCGACACCTGCGGGGTTCACAGGACCAGAACTCCGCCGACAGATCATACAACTTATCACTTGGTTGCTGACTTCATCACTAGAGGACTTGGCTCTTCTTCTTTCCTCTTCTTTCTTTCATTCCTTTCTTTCCCTCTTTTTTTTGTGTCCAATGTGCCATCGATCTCAAAGATGCTGTCCACTTTGGGTAGACATGAAAATGTAGCCAGGCATGAGAAGATGGATATAGGGAGTAGGGCACAGGAGTGAGCATGTAAGCACCATTCAAAAACCACATAGTGAGCACAGCACCATCCAAAAACCACATAGTGAGCACAGCACCATCCAAAAACCACATAGTGAGCACAGCACATCCAAAAACCACATAGTGAGCACACCACCATTCAAAAACCACAGAGTGAAAAACCACCATTCACAAACCAAATAGTGATCACACCACCATTCACAAACCACATAGATAGCACACCACCATTCAAAAACCACATAGTGGGCACACCACCATTCAAAAACCACATAATGAGCACACCACTATTAAAAACCACATAGTGAGCACACTATTCAAAAACCACATTCAAAGTCAACAGACTGGGAAAAAAAACCTCAATCGCCAACTCCATACGTTCCCGTTCGTCTGTCTTTCTGTCTTTAGTTTTTCTTCCATGTTCTAGCAATCAACAAGAAGCCGCCGGCACGTGATGTTCGTACAGACACAGACAGGCATCATCACAGTGTGCACAGGGGTGGACGACTGGGAGCTGAGTGGGGTGGGGTGGAAAAAGGGGAAAGAAGAGAGAGAGGAGAGAGAGAGAGAGAGAGAGAGAGAGAGAGAGAGAGAGAGAGAGAGGGGGGGGGGGGGGGGGGGGCAAAAGCGAGGGAGTGTGTTTAGATTTTTCTTTAATAATAATAAAAAAAAAAGCATTTCGCAAACTTTCTTTTCTTGCGCTTTGTGTTCTCTCCCCTTTCCGACCTTCACCCCCGTCTTTCTTTGTTCTCCGTGTCAGCCAGCACCCTTGAGGAGTCGTCCAACATCAAGGCAGCCATGAAGACAGAGACAGAGAGAGACGTCCAGCATCAAGGCAGCCATGAAGACAGAGACAGAGAGACGTCCAGCATCAAGGCAGCCATGAAGACAGAGACAGAGAGACGTCCAGCATCAAGGCAGCCATGAAGACAGAGACGGAGACGTTGCGCGACAGAAGGGGGGGGGGGGGGGGGGGGGGGGGGGGGGGAGGGGGGGGGAGGGGGCGGGGATCCCAAGCGCACTGAAGAGTCTCAGAACATATCACTGTCTTCTTCACTTCATCGTCAACGGCCTATGGCGATTTTCAACTCTTTTTCTTCTTTTTTCTTTCACCCCTCCCCCCCCCCCGCCCTATTTCCCTCTGTGTCATCAGTTCCGCAGAACTTCCCAAATCAGACAGTCATGTAAAAAATACAGACGGGCGTTAGCAACATGGCGGAGAGAAGGGGACACTTGGGGCGGGGGGAGTTGTTTGTGAGCAAGAACGTCATTAAAATCACATCCAAGGTCTCCAGATTTACACAGCGATGGAGCTGAATGAGGCTCTGTCTGTCTGTCCGTCTCTCTGTCGTCCCTGCCCCCCCCTCCCCCCCCCCTCCCTCTCTCTCTCATGTGTAAGCAATCCGCAAGAAGCTGTCAAAGTCAGGTATTCATGAAGATGAAAGCCAGGGTTATAAAAAAGTTTGGGGGGGGGGGGGGGGGGGGGCGATATGAAGGATTGTGGAGGGGGGGGGGGGGGGGGGAGAGAGAGAGAAGGTGGAGGGGGGACAGGCGGTAGGCAAAAACTGGAAGGGGGGGGGGGGGTCGGGGCGGCGGCAGGGAGAGGGTGGGGGGGGGGGGGGTGGAATTTAAGAAGAATGTTTATTCAAAAACTTGATGCGATGTATTTCCCCTTTCTTTCCTTCATTCCTGTCTCACTTTGTCCTCCACATCACCAGAGTCCTCCAGAGAGACGTCCAACCTCCGGTGGCCATGGAGACAGAGACAGACAGACAGACGGACAGACAGACTCGTGGTGTGTCACAAGGAGGAAATCGGACACCTGTGGGAATCACAGGACCAACTCACCCCTTCAAACACAAATCATTTCTGAAAGATCACACAACTTACAGCTGACAGAAGACTAAACTCTGGAGTGGAGGGTCACAGGACTCGAAATG
>JADBJO010006142.1:83232-89123 GCA_016801955.1 Conus betulinus
GGGAGAGTGTGGAGGTAGGAGGAAAATGAACAGCGAGGTGGAAAAAAAAAGGGTGGGGGTGGGGTGGTGGGGGGGGGGGAGGGGGGTGGCATGAGGGGTGGGGTGTGGGTGAGAAGGGGGTGTCATGAAACTGGAAAAAAAAAATCTGGTATTCAAATATCTTTTCTTTGTATTTCTCATGCCTTTCTCTCACTTCCGTCTTTCTTTGTCCTCCGTGTCATTAGACCTCCAGGGAGACGTCCAATCTGTGGTGGCCATGGAGACAAGAGACAGACAGACAGACAGACAGACTCGTGGCGTGTCACAGGAAGGAAATCTGACATCTGAGGGAATCAAAGAGCCAGCCCACCTCCTAAAAAAATTCACACAATTCATTACTGGAAGATCACAAAACTTAGACATGAAAGATCACAACACTTGTTTCTAAGAGATCACAACACGCCTTTCTCAAAAAAAAAAAAAAAGTTATAATTGAAAAATGACAACACTTACGACTGAAAGGTCACAGAACTTCAAAAAAGTAACTGTGTCATTTTTCTTTCTTCCTTTATTTCTTCTCTCCTTCCTCCCTTGCTGGGTCCTTTCCTGTTCCGCCATGGCGGGGCCGACCTCCAAGAGATGTCCCCCAGAGCTGGCCACGAGAAAGAACAAGGCACTGTGTGTGTCAATGGAAAGGGAAAAAATGGACACAGAGGGTACCATGAAACTAGTACGTCACTAAAAGACCGCGGAACCAAGAGGTCTTTTCTTTTCTTTCTTTTTTTTTTTTTAATCTTCATCATGTTTATGACTAGAGTTTCCTCTCTTCATTTTTCTCCGCTCAGAAACTTTTTTTTGGGTCGTTTTTCTGTTCCATGTTCAGCCCTTAACTTGGTTTTTCTTTTCTGTTCAGCCCTTTAACCCTGTTTCTTGCTTCTTTCTTTCTACATGTCAGCGGCCAATTACCGTTCCATGGAGACACAGATAGACAGGGCGGCGGCACCGGGGTTCTCTACTACGTTAGCACTGCAACGGTGGCATGACTGAAATACACCAGGCTTTTTTTTTATGTAGACGGCAAAAACCCAGTATGGCTCGCGACTAGTAATTTGAACACACACCACACAGCGAGAGAGAGAGAGAAGAGAGAGAGGAGAGAGAGAGGCAGAGAGAGAGAGAGAGAGAGAGAGAGAGGAGTGGAGAGTGTGTGTGCGGCGTGAGCATGCGCGCGAGTGTCTGAGTTAAATGAGTAAGTGTGTGTGTGTGTGTGTGTGGGTGTGTGTGTGTGTGTGTGTGTGTGTGTGCGCTTGCGCGCGCTTGAATATGTACGTTTGTTTATTCCCCTGCCTAGTAACCTCCCTCTCTCTCTTTCACACACACACCACACACACACACACCACACACACACCCAACCACACACGTTACTGCCTACTATACCGTCACAGATGTAAATGTAGGTTCCGCAGCAAGAATCAATAGTCTTCTGCCTCTGATGACATTTCAACCCACAGTGAAAGAAAAAAGAAAGAAAGAAAGAAATAAAAGAAGCTCAGAGAGGGAGAAAGCTGACCAGCTGTGATGGTGTCAAGTTTGAAAGAAAGAAAAAAACAACCAAAAATGACATCGGCAATACGCAGTTAGTAAGTAGTACGATTGTAGGGAAAATATGGTACCACTTCTTGAACACAAGAAGAATGTGGCGTATGACGTCACACACACACACACACACACACACCACACACACACACACACACACAGCGCACAACACACACACGTACGCGCACGAACTTTCACGCACGTTACATACATACACGATCCGCGCACCCGCGCACGACGCACACACACACACACACACATAAGCGTACACACACACACAACACACACACCACACAACGCAACGCGCGCACGCACACACGACACACACACGCCCGTACACACACACAGATTGACACAATGACGGACCGTGCATCGCATACGCACACAAACACGCACACAGGGCACACAAAGCGAACACGTTAGGGCTACACACACACACACACAGAGGTGAAAAAGCAGGTTTCCTCCAACATTCTTGATCTTCACAAAAACATGATATAAACTCATGCCACAAGAAACATGTTAGGGATCTACAAACAGAGGAGAGAGAGGAGAGAGACGGGAGGGAGGGGGGGGTGGGGGGGGGAGAGGGGAGAGGAGAGGGAGGACCTGAGGAGAAGGGAGGGGAAGGGGGACATGAACAGGAAGAGGGGACGGCTGAGAAAGCCGTGAGAGCGGGTGAGAGAGAGAGAGAGAGGAGAGAGAGAGAGAGAGAGAGAAGAGCGAGAGAGAGAGAGCGAGAGGAGAGAGAGAAGAGAGAGACAGCGAGAGAGAGAGAGAGAGAGAGAGAGAGATGAGAGAGAGAGAAGAGAAGAGAGAGAGAGAGAGAGAGATCTACACAAGAAGAAATGCCTCTGCAGCAAGTTACTGTAGGCAGAACAAACACCAAAAAAAAAAAAAAATGAACATTGTAGTGTGAGCTTGTGATCAGCCCCACACCAAAACGACAACAAAAACAACATCAACAATAAACCACAACAAAAACACACACACTCACAAAAAAAAAAAAAAGAAAAAAGAAAAAACAAAAAAACGCATCGAAAGTACTTAGCTGTATAAAAAAGATCTTGATGGCGAACTGAACGCATTTTCCTGACTGCGTGCTTTTATGATTTTGCTTCTCTTCCGTTTCACTAGTGTGCGATTAATCTTGAAGAAGCTGCCTGCATGTTTGCGGTATTCAATGAACAATACACACAAGCATTATTACAAATATATATATGTATGGGCGGGGGGGACTGGAGATGGGATGGGATGGGTGGGGTGTGGAGGTGGAGGATGGTTAGGAAGATGGAGAGGGGCGGGGGGAAGGGAGGATTTTAATTTTTTTTCTGTTTATCCAACTATGTTATTCCTTTCTTTGAGGTTTTCCTCTCCTCTACACTCCTGTCTCTCTTTGTCGTCCACGTCAACATCGCTTCCGGACACGCTCCAACAGGAGGTAACCATGGAGACGCAGAGAGACAGGCAGACAGACAGACAGGACAGACATGTTGCAGGACAGAGGACAGGAGTCACGTGACCACTTCTTTACTGAAGGGCCTCAGAAGTCACTGCTGCGTTCTGATCTTCATTCGCAAACTGATTGTGGAAAGTGAGACGACCGCAGGCGGAAAATTAAACAAACAAATTTGCCAAAATTGTTTGCCAAAGCTCCGCCACCCTCCCCCCCCCCCCCCCCCCCCCCCCCCCCCCCAAAAAAAAAAAAAAAAAAAAACCCAAAAAACCCCAAACCCCATTGACATACGAATCAAAAGACCCGCCTTGGCTTAAGGCTGTGTCAGGGCTAATTGACCATAGGCTAGAACACCCCAGCTACATCCAAAATGTTGTTATGCTCTGCATAGCTATGCGGGGACTGTCTGCAGTCGTGACAAGCTCCTAGCATAACATTGACCAGTCTCAAAATCCCCCCGAAGTCAGAGTGTGGCTGCTAACGTGGCGGGGAATCAACAAACGTCACACACTAACCGCTCACAAGACGTCCCATCGCGCCAGTCTTATCGCATTTGGTAAACCCAACAGTGTCAAAGTACTTTGGCTTTTTTTGGATGATCCGCCTGGAGTTTTGTTTTCAGCAGGGGTACTGACCACACAACTTACACTGCACCAGGACAAACACGAAGCGTTGCGTGAACCTCTTGGACGTCTTCAGCACTAGAGGCAGACACACAACACAGTGTTCATGCAACGAAAATGAACAAAGCGACTCACTACCTTCCTCAGAGTAATTGATTCAACACTCATCTGCTCGCCGCCATTGGATAGCGAGCTCAGTTGATCGCTTTGTATTATTTTTTTTGTTGTGGTCGCCGAGGTGTTTGTGTCTCTTGCCTGCAGAAGACCTAGGAGGTCGAACCCGCGTCCGCGTTGTGTCTTGTGAGTTGTTTTGGCCAAAAAAAACGGTTTTTTTGTGTGTGTGTGGTGGTTGTTGGTAGGTAAGTTTTTTGTTTATTAGCAATAAGTTTCCAAATTGTGATATGGAGATTTTCTTTTTCTATTTCTCGTGGGATTCTTTTCTTTTTTCATTCCTCACTCTCCTCCTCCGTGGCCCGGAGTCTCCTTCTTTGGGCCTCCCCTCATCCTTCCTCGTCGGCCCCTCCCTTTCCTTCTCGTTGATTCTCCCTCTCTCTCATCCATTCTCACAGAGGGGCTGTGTCAACATTCCCCCCCTCCCCCCCTTCCAGCTCCTGTGCCTCTCCTCCTCTATCCCTCTCGCTCCCATCAGTCTCTCTCTCCCCGTCCCCGGCGCTCCCCTCGCTCTCTGCGCCCGCTCTCTAGTCCCCGTCGACCCCCCCCCCCGCCCCCCAATCCTCCCCACCCCCCGTCCCCTTCATGCCCTCTCCCCTCCCCCCCCCCCCCCCTACCCATGTATTTTTCTTTCCTCCCTGTTCCCTTTCTTTTTTTTTCCTTTTTTTTTTTTTCCTCCCTCCTATAAATATCATTCAATACATGATCATCCCGGCAGCTCCGGGACACTGTCAATGTCCGGTAGGCAAATGAAAGTTACAGAACAGAGTCTTCGAACAAAATGGGGGGTGGGACAGGGAGCACTGGGGGGTAACCGTATGGCAGAAAATCTACTGAGACACCAATCACGGAGACACACAGCACAGACTCACACACGCCAAAAAGTAACACTAGGAAACGTCACATGACACCGCCAACACAAACGCTGGCGCTCGCGCGCGCGCGCCGCCCGCAGCGCTGCGCCGCAACACAGTACCAACAACAACACACCACACGGCAACACAACAGGACCTACCCATCCTCACCATTCAAAGAAGACTGGCAGAAGAAATTCGTCAAACACGTATTCATGAAGACAGAAAGCCGGAATTATCAAAAGTTTGTGTAGGGTTTGGGGGATTGGGAACGGATGGGGAGGATGGAGGTTTAGAGGAGGCCGAGGAGGTTGGGAAAAGGAGGAGGCAAACAGCCTGGGGTTGGGGGGTGGTTGGGGGTGGGGGTGGTGGGGGGGTGTGGGGGGTGGGGTGGGGGGGTGGGGGCTGGTGTTTGACGGAATTGAAAAAAAAACCCCTCTTTCTCAAAATTTTTTTAAAACTTTGTATTTCCTTTTTCTAATCTCCTTCGCTCCTTTTTCCTTTTTTTTCCTTTTTCTCTCCTTCGCTCCTGTCTTTCCTTGTCGTCCCACATCATCAGTCCTGCACACGAATATGCCCAGCCTCTGTGGGCCATGGAGACAGAGACAGGCAGACAGACAGACAGACAGTCGCATGGGCTGTCAATTGAAAACGGACACACACGAGGGAATCATAGGACAAGACAGGCTCACCTTTTTTATCACACTTCAAACTTTCAAACTTTTTATCATCATCTGAAGATCACAAAACCTAACTTGTTGAAGAGACCACAACGTGTGTAACTGACAGATCACAAAACCTAACTTGTTGAAGAGACCACAACGTGTGTAACTGAAAGATCACAAAACTTACCTTCTTGAAAAGACCACAACGTGTGTAACTGAAAGATCACAAAACACTTAACTCCTTGAAAAGACCACAACGTGTGTAACTGAAAGATCACAAAACCTAACTCCTTGAAAAGACCACAACGTGTGTAACTGAAAGATCACAAAACACTTAACTCCTTGAAAAGACCACAACGTGTGTAACTGAAAGATCACAACACTTAACTCCTTGAAAGACCACAACGTGTGTAACTGAAAGATCACACAAACACGTATAAATGGGAAGGTCACGGGTCTTCAAATTAACCACATTTCCTTTCTTTTCTTTCTTTCCTTCTTTCCTCTCTTCTTTTCTTTGTTTGCTTGCTTGATTCTCCATTCTTTG
>JADBJO010006142.1:92979-130479 GCA_016801955.1 Conus betulinus
CTGTACTGATTACCGATAAAGAAACCAGATCATTAAGTTGCAATTTTCTATATTCCTTTTCTTTTCTGTCCAAGATATTTTTGTATTCTCTTCGAGCTTTACAATACACAGTCCTATCATATTTTTTAACGTTCTGCAAACCTTCAAAAGTAGCATTTTCACATTTTTTTCTTGCACTTTTTTACTTCTTCATCAAAAACCATTTATTACTTTTTCTTGTCTGATCTCTTATGAAAATAAATCTTTTCTTTCATACATGCAGCGTGTTGCAAAATACAGTCATTAAATAATTCCAGAGCTTTGTCTATGTCTACATCAATCATGTAGCTACATAAATCAAGTATCTTGAAACTCCTGATGACTCATGGCTTCAATGAATTGTTCAGCATATTCAACTTTCCATCTATACCTCTATATGACACGTGTTTCCTTTGGTCTACAGTTTTTACAACGCAGATGTATTCTTATTCCGTGTTGTGATACAATAATTCTATGGGAGGTGATCAGATTCTATCCTTTCCTCCACATGCATTTCACAACATGAGTGCAAAGCAGAAAAAGCCATCACGTGTCAAAAAATAATCATTCACACTACTGCCAGTACCAAAAAATGTAAGTAAAATGACCATCTCTATCTCCATCACAAGCCGCATTCAGCATACATAGTCCCAATGAAGTACAAAGGTTTAAAAGCTTTCTCCCATATGAATGAACTATTTCATCTCGCAAATTTCGAATAATTACTTCTTTGATCTTATCGTCTACAGCAGTGTTTGCCCAAAACACCATCGATCGTCGAAAATGGATCTCCTCTTCTACTGTTTAGTAATTCCCCACACACCAAGATATACATATCATCACTAAATGTGGTATTAGTAAGAATATCTTCAAGTAATTCTATATCACTATCTATACTACTAGATTTATAATAAGAAGAATGTTCTGGTAGAATATACACAACAGAAAAAGAATATCAGTACCAAGCAATGATTTGTTTAGAGAAAACAAAGGAAATTCCTCTGTTCAATGTTATTTTCCGTTATATACTTACTGCTGATTTACAAGTACTGTGTAATTCGGAAAGCTAGTAGGTAAGGCAATGTTTCTTATAGCCCAGCCGATTGCAAAGGGCCATATCGGCTGTCTCTACATTGAAGTCAACTCACGAGTCATCCCCCCCTCCCCCTCCCTCAAATCATCATTCACTACATTTCTTTAAAATATACCTTCTAAAAACGCACCAGAAACTTCGTTAAAAATCTTTTCGCCATAAAATCTTAGATCAGAATGAAAAATGTTAATCTTTTTCGAAATTCAAACTACAAGATCACATCAGGTTTTTTCATGCAGTCTGCTGTAAGTGTTTATGTCTCACGTCCTGCAAGCCCCAGCTCTCTAAAAGAATATGTTTTCACTGTGCGTACATGACTTGATGCACCACAGAGCTTCTTCACTTTTTAAAAGATAAAAATGGGTGTAAAATGAGTGGCCTGTCTGCAAATGGCACGAGACTGTTTCGTCTTTAAGGCCGGTTCTGGAACATGGTAAAAACTCTTTCAGGTTTGGACGGATTTTGTATAGTTTGTTATCCGTCTGCGAGTTCCATTCCTCTTGCCAGAGGTCTTTGACATAAGCCTGTGTTTTGGGTTTCAGATCAGTGTGAGGAATAGACAACCTGCTCAACTTTTCTTTTGTGCACTCTTGACAAGTTGATCAACCACCTCGTTGCCTCGAATGCCCACATGGCTGGAACCCAAGCAAAAACTATGTTGTATCCATCTGATTTCAGAGAAGTGTACAGTTTCGAAAACTCTTCAGCAGCTGAAGGTGCTTGAGATTACGGCCGGCAATGGCCTCCAAAGCAGAAGGGGAGTCTGATAAAATGAGGAAATCTTTACGTTTTGATTTACAGACCATTTGAAGAGCCAGGACCAGGCTGTCAGCTCAGCAGTGTAGATGGAGCTCTCGGTGGGAATGTGTTTGGTACACTCTGAGGGGGATCTACTGCACAAAACACAGCAGAGCAACTCCCTTCCTCAGATTTGGAACCGTCAGTTAATACACTTTTGAAGGAGGGAAACTTTGAACATAGTTCAGCAAACAGAGACTAGTATGCCAAGGAACTAGTGGAATCTTTCTGCTACGGGGGCCAAACCGAATCTCTGGAGTGACCGAAAGTCCGTGAACGGTTATCAGGAAACTTGGATAAATCACAAACTACTCCAAGGTCTGTATCTGCTTTGCTCAAGATGTGGAAGAATACGAATGCCCAAGGTGGAATGGAAACTGGGGTGGTCATCGAATTTCTTTTGGAACTTGTTGGTCAAAAAAAAAAAAAAACACCAGTCATATGCAGGGGTTTGGGGATTCAGAAGAGAGATTCAAGCAGTAGTTCAAGGCAAGTTTCATCAGTGACGGTTTGAGAGGAATGGTTCTCCTGCCTGAGTATACAGGCTAGTAACAGGGGTGGCAGAAACCACCCAGACATAATTGAAGTCCTTGATGGTGGATAGGATCTAGACTTTTCAGCTAGGAAGGTCTGACCGAACCGTACACTGCACACCCATAGTCCAGTTTGAAGTGAATCAGAGCCCTGTAAAGATGGAGGAGAGTTTTCTTGTCAGCGCCCCAATCTGTTGGGCCCCACTCGCAGAATGTTCAGTGCTTTCTGAAAAGCAGTTTTTAAGTAATGGATATGACTTTTAAAGTTCAGTTTTTGATTAAAAAAAATAACACCCAGAAATTTAGCTTCCTTCACAGCTGGAATGGTGGGCTTGTCCAGACGAGATTTTTCAGGATCAGCAAAAAATTGACGGAAATCGTGAAAATGGATTGGCTGAGTTTTGATACTTGAAAAGGTAAACCTGTTTTCCTTGGCCCACTGTTGAATCTTATTAACACACAGTTGGAGTCGACGCTGTACACAGGCGTAAGAGCTCCAACTGCGTACAGCGCAAAGTCATCAACAAACAGTGAGGACTCGAACCCTGCTTTACGTATGTGACAGTGTCGTTAATTTTTTTTGCTGAAGAGAGCAGGTGAAAGAATGTTCCCTTGAAGTACCACCCAACTCCTGCCCATGGATGTCAGACAGTGTGGTGCCAATACGGTACTTGGAAGTGCCGATCAGCCGGAAAGTTTTTGAATAAACAGAGGCAGATGAACCACAAAACCCAAGTTTATGAAGATCCATAAGGATTCCATTTCCAGGTGGTATCGTACGCTTTTTCTGGTAAAAAAAGATAGCAACCACATGCCTTTTATTGATGAAGGCGTTTGCAGATGGTAGTTTCCAGACGGAATAAATGGTCAACTGTCGGGTGGTACTTCGGAACCCGCACTGTTCACTGGCTAAATGGCCATTGGTTTTCCAGCTTCCACATCAGTCGGGAGTTGACCGTCCTTTTCCATTAGCTTGTAGAGGCAGCTAGTGAGAGCAACCAGACGATAGTTTGAAGGATTGGTAATTCTTTTCCAGGCTTTGGAGTTGGAATGACCAGGGCTTTCCGCCAGGAGGGCAGAAGCATTCTGTGGTCCAGATATGATTGTAAACTTTGGGAAGGGTCTTCGAGACAGCTTTCTGGGAGATGTTTTAAAACCTGATAATGAATATCATTCAGGCAGGGGCAGAATGGTTGCAGCTTTGCAGAGCTGATTTCAGTTCATCAATTGCAAAAGGTAGATTGGTAGCGTCAGAGTTGTCTGATGTGAAGTTGTATGAAGATTTGTCTCTGAATGTGGGAGGCCAGCAGATTGGCAACAGCTTCTTTGTCAGTTATCAGAGCATCAGCAATTGTCAAGTGATGAATCTATGGGTTGGTGTCTTCGCTTTGATTTTCCTGATGATGTTCCAGACTTTTTTCTTGGATGTTTTAGATGTCAGCCCGGAGCAGAAGTTTCTCCAATACTGATGCTTATTTGATTTTAAACAGTGTGTCTTGTTTGGCCCGGCGTTTCTGATGGGCTCGAGTGTTTTGGAGCTGAAGGTCTCTGAAATACTCGATGCTGAGACCCGTTTGCATACTTTGAATTTTTGTTGGCAGTTAGTAATTAAACCAAGGTGTTTAGGCAGTTGGATTTTATCGAAAGACATGGAGATACAGGATTTTGCACCTTAATCAATGTATTAGTTTGAGATTCTGCTGGGTCTTCACTTTGATGAATGACAGTTTTTCTGGAGTTCCTTTGAAATATTTACAGCAAAAAGATTCCAGTTGGCTTTTTTCTAATGGAAGATGTTCTGGAACAGAAGCGTTTTCAGTTGTTATTGATTTTAAGAGAACAAAGAAGATGGTCATTTCCATGAAGATCATCATGGACAGACCACTCATAGTCCAGGATCACTGAGGGGGTCACATATTAACAAATCTAAGCATGAAAGTAAATGTGGAAGAGTGGAGGTAAGTTGGAGATCCACCGTTCAGACAACACAAATCGAACTCTGAAAGACATCGTCGAGAAGCAGACCTCTGATGACAAATTCACACTACCCCAAAGAGGATTCAGTCAGCAGTTCAATCCACTGACCACTGGGGTCGTTGGGGGATGTGATAAGGCAGCCTCATTTCTCTCACAGGTTCTTCTTTTGGTGGCTGTCTTGAGGAGATCTGGCATGGTCATTTTGTCCAGTCCTTTATATTGTCGGACCAGCTCTTTCTCTGCCGTCCTCGTCTGCGCCCTCCTTCACGGTATCCTTCAAGGATGGTTTGGAGAGGGTGTTATGACGAATGATGTGGCCAAACCATGCCATCTTCCGTCGTTTTGACGGTTGCCAGAAGTGGTTCGTGGAGCCCAACAAGGTTAGTGACCAGGTTCCGCACATAATCATTGGTCTTGTGTCCTTGTATGAGATGCGGAGTAGTTTCCTCAGGCACCTGGTCTCAAAACGCCTGGATTCTTCTTTCTGTTTCGGCCATCAGTGTCCATGTCTCGCAACCATATAAGAGGATCGAGACCACTAGTGACTTGTAAAGCCGGAATTTTGTGTGGAATTTGATGTTGCTCTTCCACACTCTGTTCAGTCTGGCCATCGCTGCTGATGCGGAGTTGATCCTGATTCGGATTTCTGCTGTGCAGGTGCCATCTTTGGACAGGGTTGCTCCCAAGTACCTGAAGCTGGTCACTTCTTCCAGGGGCTCCACCATTCATGGTTATGTTAGCACTGCTGTTAGTCGTGCTGTTTGACCATAACCTTTGACTTCTCTGTGCTGACCTCCATGCTCTGTAGGCACTTGCTCTTGTGACAAGTCTGTTTGTAAGATCCCTGGAGCTCGGGTGTTGCTGCCCCCCCCATGAGGTCGATATCGTCTGCGAAAACGAAGGTTTGCAGACCGGCCTGCCGCCAATGCTAAAATGACCCAACAGCAGAAACGGTCGAGGAGCCGGAGGTTCTTCAATCAGACTGACAATGTCCTGATGACAAACTGGGACAGAAGGTGGCAGATATAACGAGCAGATTCTAATGGTTTTGTGGAGAGTGACTCTCTCGCAGCTACTGCCGGAAGAGGGGGTAGCCAGAGCGACATGACTAAACAGCAAACGTTTTTGTGGATAAGAAGGCAATATCGCCCATAGTCCCCCCACATGTGGAAGATTATGCAGGTTTGGAAAGAATATATAAAGCCAGAAGAGTGAAGGTCTTCTAGCTTTGAATTTTTGCTTCCTGAAGAGGTGTACTACCTGGGGTTTTCGTGTACGACACAAAAACTTGCCGCTCCTCAAAGTTGAGAGTTTGATTCACGGATGTTCCAATGAGTTAATTTACTATCCATGGTAGAGGACAAACATGAGAGAAATCAGTTCATCTCCGAGTCGTCGTTTGCATCCAATGGAGCGTATCTGTTTAAAGATGGACTGGTTTGTTTCGTTCTCCAGACCTGCTGGCAGATTTGCCCACACGGGGTGAGTTCTGGAGACGGTGGAGGTCTTTTAATCTCCACCATCTCAACACTCTGTTGGACTTCCTTGCACGCACGGGCACTGCTCTCGAAAGTTCGAAGGGGGAGGGCTGGATTTCTACTTTTGCCCAGACAGCAGATGGTTTAGACTGCCGGGAGTCTGAGAGTGGGCGGATTTATTGCTCCACAAGGGGCATCCGCTTTGGATTGGGATTTGCCTCCATTGGGCTTGACATTTTCCCTTGCAATGTTTTTAGAGGAAATGAGCTCATCAGTTTGATGGCAGACAGAACGGGTTGAATTTTTTTTTTTTTTTTTTTTTACAGCCGAAGCATATGAACAGACTGAAGAGAACTGATTAGCGAGGACCTGCTTCCGTGCCTAAAAAAAAATGAAATTTTGTTTTCTGTTTTCACCTTTTGGATCTTTGATCCTGGACCCCAACTGGGCAGTTGCATGAGAGGAGGGGGTGGTCGCCGTCGCTGTGTTTTGCACAATGAGCTGGATCTTTACACGGCCCATCCTGGGCTGCTTTGCAGCAAACACCACACACCTCCTCCCCAGAACAGTGATCTTTGATATGCCCAAACTTCTGGCACCTGAAACCACGGCATCGGAGACGGAATATAAAGTAGAACGCGCACATTCAAGTAACCCCTTTAATTACCTGAGGCAATGAACGGGTACAGAATATCAGAAAGAGATGTTGGTGGGCACTCTTTCTGTTCATTTGCAAACTGTCATCCTATGTGCGTCTGTGACACCTTGGGATGGTAATTCCGTTTTGATTTCCATCTCCGAGATGCCTCTGAGATCAGGGCAACAATGACTCCCTTGGAGCAATTCAGCTGTTTATGAAGGAGTCACCCAGATCTCTCTGTCTACCCTGTTTTGTAGCTTTCAGCAGCTGCTCTGACTGTCTCTTACACTTGCATAGAATGAGGAAGGTACCGTTTCTTAGTCGTTTTATGGACTGTGGTCTCCTGCAATCATTGGAAACCATTCTGAATGGCAAATGAGCTTAACACAGAAATCAGTTTGCCCTGCTCCGCACTCTCCACAATCAGCCAAGAGGACCAAAATCCAGTCATTTGGTCTTGTTTCAGTTTCAGAATCAGAGTCCACATCAGACTCCTGCAACATTCTTCTCAAGTTGACTTTTCTGGGGGTTTTTTTTGGGGGTGTGGGATTTTTAGGTGAATAAGCCATTTTGTGTTGTGTTTTTTATTTGATCTCTCCCTTAACCACCCACCATGGAGTCCAGCTAAGGGACCAGGGCCAAGAAGTCACTGTCTTGACCCCTTCCAAGCTTCAGGAGAGCTATACGACAATCAGAAGCCCACCAGTATTTCCCCCTGATCATGCTCAACTCCCAGTGTCAGAGAGCTAAACACTGCAGGAGGTTGCCTTGGCCAGCTGGAGAACTGCCTGTCTTAAGCCAGCCCCATGCAGGGGTAGCCAATTGATACACCTGGGCCAGAGTGTACTTCCTGTCTAGGAGAGCTCCTAGCAAAGAGATGTGTTAAGGGCACTTGCCCTCTCAATCACCAGGATCTCATTCCTGTAGTGTCTACGTAAGTTAGTCCTGATTTGTGTTAATAGACATCTAAATTAAGCCTCGTTCTGGACATTGCCCTTGAAAACGTATAAACGACATCGGAAACTCACAAACGATCAACATGTTGCTCAGCTCTGTATGTTAGTCACCTAGTTTTGATTTATTAAATATTTTGAATGCACGAGCTGTGTTTTTAGATGTTGTATGAACGCACACATATACGACTCTGCAATTCCCCTCGATCACAGGTCGCACCACACGGCAAACGCAGTAGATCTTAAGAAGACCACAGGGAGAAAAAGAATGTGAAAACAAGACTTGAAGGGGAGACGAAGATAGAAAAGAGCCAGGTAAGAAGGTGCGGAAGCTGCAAAGTTGCAACCCCCAGAGGGGGAAATGCTAGTGGATCAAAGCTATCAACGAATGTCTCTACTGGACAAATAAAGTGAAAGATGAAAGATAGGAAGTAGAATCTTGGCCATTCAGTTTTGACAGAATACGAACTACATTCCAATGCAAAAAAATGAGTATTCTTGTGTTTATATTTACAGGCACATTCTTTGGGCCATTCTTTCTACGGTCAACATTTTTTTTTTTATCAAAATACTTTCATATGGCCCCGTCATGAATATGACCCATTTTCTTTAAACCTCACTGAATTCTGCGGCATGCTAACAGATTCACCAACTACGGAAAAGCGCATGATTTGTACAATCTGTTTTTGACACATACTCGGCCGGTGTAACTTGTTCATGGATCCCACCTGTGAAAACTGCAACGTTTAAATCAGAATTGCTAGAGGCTAAATTTCTTTTTTAACACGTTCGGCCGCCCTAATCCCTGTTTCGTCTGAACAAGATTTCCATAAGCACTGAGGTAAGATTTAGTTTCTTTGATAATAAGGTGCTCAAAGGCCATGCTGGCTTTTTTCCAGCCGCTCTTGCCTCTTTTATAGAGGGACTCATTTTTTTTTCTAATTTCTCTGACTCATTTACTGAAGTTCTCTCCAACGAAAATACATACCTTTCAGCTTATCTCTAGCTCTCAGAATATCCTTTTTTCCTTTGAAAAAGTACACCTGGTCACAATTGGAGAGTCTTTCTTTGAGGACACACGGTGAAAACGGTTGAATTGACACTCTCCTGTCAGCTCCAGTTTGTTCACAATCAGATCCCCAACACTGTCTTCACAATCCTTTCACGTTTCGTTGTCTTTGCGAGGTATTTCATGGAATATAAGGTTGTTTCGCTTTGGTCTATCCTCAAGTTGATCAGTTCTGCATTCAAAATTTTCACATTTAGCTTTTAACATTTCATTTTCACTTTGCAGGGCTGTTTTTTGCTTGGCTTCACGTAAAGACCTCTTCCAGTATATCCATTTTGTATTTCAGAGCTCTAAATTCGTCTTTCAATTCCTTGACGTGACCATACACTACGTCGAATTTTGTGTTTAGGTCATGGTTCATTTTTTATATAAGTGTCCATCATATCGTTGACAGTGTGGTCAGCTTTTCCGTCTGTAGATTGGCGTCTAGGAGAATCCACGTTGCTCTTGCTGTTAATCTTTCCCAGAAGAGGTCAGTCGTGACTGTCGCATGTCCTTGCCTTGAACTGGTTCGGGATCCTTTTCAACGACATCACACTAGAGTAAAAGGTCCCCCCCCCCCCCCCCCTCCCCCCTCCCCCCCCCCCCCCCCCCCCAAGCATAAGTGTCAGCAACACTCACACGACAGCACCAGTTGACCTCTGCCGAACTCTCAAGGTCAGCAAAAACGTGTCCTTCTTCCATCTTGCTCTCATGTATACGAAGTTGATAAACACAGCGGTAAAACTCCCACAATACTGCTCTTAAGGTGAGTGGAGCTACTGGCATGCTTGACTGGTATTGTCATCAACGTGTGCGTGGATTGTCATCAACGTGTGCGCAGAATGCGCAGAACCTTAACAGTTGAAGGGCCACCGTAATTCTAAGTCATTTCCAGAGCTCTTTGAATGTAGGCCCTTTTTTCTGCAACATTTGCACATGCGCATCACGAGAGAGAGAGAGAGAGAGAGAGAGAGGAGAGAGAGAGAGAGAGAGGAAGAGGAGAGAGAGAGAGAAACATTTGCGCATGCGCCCCCCAGAGAGAGAGAGAGAGAGAGAGAGAGAGAGAGAGTCAAAACTCTAAAATTTGTTCATATAAAGGTCTGGGTCCCCTTACTGAAGGGGGATACACATGACTAAACAAGGGAAAAGAATCCAGTGACACATATACAAATCAAAGAAGTAATCAACAAATAAGATTTTTCAAGATGTACATTGAAAAATAACATTCTACGAAGTCGGAATTTGCAGCCTTTTGAGCGGCTGATGACTGCACATCGCTAAAATTCTTCACTGCAATCTCATATTTCGGCTAAAAGAATTTTGCTCGAATATCACTTAGGGCAGGGCAGCAAAACCAAAAAGTGAAATTCATCTTCTTTACTGACGTTGCATATATGGCAGATAAGCATATTTTCATTTCTGACACTATATCTAAAGCAATGATAAGCAATACTAGATACGCCAAAACGAAATTTAGTCAATTCGATTTGTATATATCTGTTCATTCTCAACTTAATATTACAGTTCTCTTTAAATGAGTAGTTTTTAAGAGCCTGTACTGTGAGAATGTGTAGCTACTACATTATGTGATCATGTCAGTCCTACCATCTACAATCAATATTTCTTTGCATAAAAGATGTTAAAAAACCTGATATATTTTGAACACTCTGGTCATCCCGTACAAAGAAAAATCCATAAGAATTTAAACAGTGACGAACATTCGTAACATAAGTCTTCTTACTATTAAAATCCAAATTAAACATTTTGTATGCTTTCAAAGGGCAACCTCTCATTATCCATTCTTGCCTTTTCCCACCATATCTAGTATATTTCATGTACGAATTGAGGTAAATTGGATATCTGCCCAGTTTGCCATATACACGATCATTCAGCATTCGACTATTCACATCAAGAAAGCGTTTCAAAACAAACAAATATACTTTTTCCTATATTTGTAATTTTTTTTTTCAAAAGCCCATATTTCCGCACCATACTGTGCATTGGCTGAATCTGAGAGTAAAATATTTTGCCAAAGACACTGAAAGCATTGCAGTCTAATTTATATGAAATATCAAGTTAAAGAATCATCGCTTTCTCCATCTATTAACTATGCTTTCTCACGCAAAACTACAGCTAAGTCTTGTGAAAATGAATTCCAAGATACCTGCACGCATTTACTACTTGAACTCTCTCATTTCCATACGTCCATTTTTCACTTGTCGACAAACACGTTTGAGCTTCCCTTATGAAAAATAGTATCAGTTTTCTTCATCTTCACCTTTTGTTCTGATTTACTTGCAACATTAGGTAGTTATTTAACTGCCTTTGTAAACCATCTACTGTTATAAACAATAGAATAATGTCATAAGCGAAAAGCAGGGTAAATAGTTCTATGAGGTCAAACGTAACTCTGTGAAGACCATTGTAAATTATTTCCAAAGCTAGATCATTAATAACAAGTGAAAACAAACCAGACTTACAAACATCAATTTGCTTAACTCCACATGTACAACTCAACGCATCAGGCAGTCTTGCCCCAGACCTTACTCTTGCCTTTAATTCAGCGTGCATGCTTTTAACACGACGACACAGCTTACCCTTTGCTCCGCTCTTGATCAGAACTGGCCACAACAACCTTCTAGACATAGAAACGAAAGCCTTTTCAAAATCCACAAATGCTACATGCAACTTTCTGTTACAGGAGCATTGTTTCTGAGTAGCAGCAAAAGAAAATAAAGAATTTGGTTGATAAAGAATTGGGTGATTGTTGAACATCTCTTCTTACATGCTGCTTGGTGCTCACACGTATAATCATTCTGGCTTATCCATTCCTGTAATCTCTTAATAATAATTGAACTATATAATTTGCTAATAATGTAACACAATGAGAGATACCTCGATAATCGTTCACGTCATTAACATGACCTTTTTGAAATAAAGGAATTCTAATGGCTTCTGTCCATTTTGGGGGGCAAGTTCCTTTTCAAATAGTTACATAGTGTTACCAGGAAATTTACAACTGTTTCAACAGAACTTTTGAAAAGCTTACTTATAAGCCTATCTGGACCAGCAGACTTACCATTCTTCAGTTTTCTACTGGCAAGTAAAACTTTCTCTCTGGACATTGTCCTGGCCAGCACATTGCCATCATTGTCTCCAACAGGCTGCTCTCAATTGTCTGTTCTTCGTCTTTTTTCAGTTATGAAGTGAGCGAACCATTCTTTTACAGATATATAATAAACTTTGAAGGCTGGGAAATCTTATGCAGTGGTATACCAGAAGTCCTTTCTGATTTAAAAAATCTGAACCTTCTTAGCAGTTCCTTTACTCAACGTCTTGCCCGTATACATTCTTGATACAACCACTTTTTCTCTTTTACTTGTGTTTTATCTACCGGAATTCTTCTCTTCATGTGATCAGTTTTTTTTTGTCAACAATCTGATCAAACATGTCTGGAGATTACTTCATACGTCTACATATAAGAGTTTCTGCCATATCTAATTTATGTTGTACTTGATATGAGCTCATGATCATTGTGAAAACGTTCCACATGTGTATCGTTTAAACAATATTTAATCATAAATCGCACCACTTTCACATTGGATCTCTGAGAGAGAGAGAGAGAGAGAGAGAGAGAGAGAGAGAGAGAGAGAGAGAGAGAGAGAGACGCTTCAGACATATTTCAGACATTGACCTATACAGTCTTGTGTCAAGGGGGAACAAGATCATATTTGCAGCGCCAGGAAAGAGAAGAAAAAATCTGGAATGAAACAGGCAGACTGAAATAGCAAACAACAAAGCATTTTGAACTACAGTAATAGAAAAACAAAAAAGGGATTCGTCTTGATAAAAATTAAAAAAAACATAGTAGAAGTAAAGGAATGGAAAGTGAACACTTTATACACAGACGCGCGCGCACGCACGCACACACGCATGCGCGCGCGCGCACACACACACACACACACACACACACACACACACACACACACACAGATGCAGACAGAGAGAAGAAGAAGAAGAAGAAAAAAGAAGCTTTATCTTGAATATGCGTGAGATATTCCATAAAAAGGAAAAACCCGTTTTGGGGCCGTTATAGCCGTTGGTAACGACTATTCTGGTAAGCATCGGCCATCATTCCTGATCCATAATGAACCATACCTACAAATTTTCAGTAAGATCGGCCAAGTACTTTCTGAGATTTTTCGTAAGAAGAAAAATCGTTATGGGCCGTTATAGCCGTTCGTAACGGATATAATGGTTAAATGAAACATTGGCCACGGATGGACAGACAGACAGACAGACAGACAGACACACACAGACACACACACACACACACACACACACACACACACACACACACACACAGCACAGCATTTCTTCGTTCCCATTGTAAAACACTCCCTGTTCTATAAGAACTGGGAGTACAAAAAAATAAATAACAAGATGCAAAGCATATAAACGTACTCCCAGTTTATACTGAATATGCGTAAGATATTCCATAAAGAGGAAAAACCGTCTTGGGCTGGTGTAACCGTTAGTAATGGCTATTCTGGTAAACATCAGCCGTCATTTGTGACCTATACTGAACATACTTACAAATTTTCAGAAAGATAGGCCAAGCACTTTCTGAGATTTTCCATAAAGAAGAAACCAGTATGGGCCGTTAGTAACGGCTATAACGGTAAACTTAAACATCGGGCATCATCCGTGACCCATATTGAACATGTCTACAAATTTTCAGAAATATCGGCCACATACTTTCTAAGATAAGATAAAAAATAAGAAATGTTATGGGCTGTTATAGCCGTTAGTAACGGCTATAACGGTAAACTAAAACATCAGGCATCATCCGTGACCCATAATGAACATACCTCCCAATTTTCAGAAAGATCAGCCAAGTACTTTCTGAAATATTCCATAAAGACGAAAAACCGTTAGGGGCCGTTATAGCCGTTAGTAACGGCTATAACGGTAAACTAAACATCGGGCATCATCCGTGACCCATAATGAACATACCTACAAATTTTCAGAAAGATCGGCCACGTACTTTCTCAATTATTCCGTAAAAACGAAAAACCGTTATGGGTCGTTATAGCCGTTAGTAACACTACAAATTTTCAGAAAGATCGGCCAAGTACTTTCTGGGACATTCCATAAAAAGAGAAAACCGGTATGGGCTGTTATAGCCGTTAGTAACGGTTATAACGGTAAACTAAAACGTTGGGCATCATCCGTCGCCCATAATGAACATACCTACAATTTTTCAGAAAGATCTGCCACGTACTTTCTGAGATATTCCATAAGAAAGAAAAACTATTATGGGCAGTTATAGCCGCTAGTAACGGCTATAACGGTAAACTAAAATATCGAGTATCATCTGTGACTCATAATGAACATACCTACAAATTTTCCAGAAAGATCGACACAGTGCTATGTGCGATATTCCACAAAGAAGAAGAAAACGTTATGTAAACTGAAACGTCGTGCATCATCCGTAAGCCATAGTGAACATACCTGCTAATTTTCATTAAGATCGGCCAAGAACTTTCTGAGATATTCCATAAAGAAGAAAAAACAGTTACAGGCCGTTACAGCTGTTAGTAACGGCTATAACGGTGAACTAAAACATGGGGCATCATGGGTGACCCATAATGAACATACCTACAAATTTCCAGAAAGATCGGTCAAGTCCTTTCTGAAATATTCCACAAAGAAGAAAAAAACCGTTACAGGCCGTTACAGTCATTAGTAACGCTATATAACGCTAAACTTAAACATCGGGCATCATCTGTGACCCATAATGAACATACCAACAAATTTTTCAGAAAGATCGGCCCAATAGTTTTTGTCTGGAGCGAGTGGAACACATTTTGACCATGGACGGATGGACGGACGGACACACACACACACACACACACACACACACACACACACACACACACATACACACACACACACACACGCGCGCGCGCGCGCGCGCGCGCGCGCGCAGCATTTCCTCGTTCCCATTCTAAAGTGCTCCCTGTTCTATAAGAGCTGGGAGTACAAAAACGAAAAAAGTTAACATCAAAGTGTATCAGCATTAGACACTATTACAAAGATCAGTGAGATCAAGCATTTTTTCTTTTCCTAGAGCTAACATCTTCTGCGACATACTTTGCGAGTAAACGTGTAACATTAGCATCGTCAGTGGATAACAAATCACGTAAATCATAACGTTTTTCTACTATTATCTCGAATAGCTGAGACTTCGACCTGATGTCTTCATATTCTTCACAATCAAATAATAAATGTTCATCTTCTCTCACTTCATTTTTACACATCATCATACAAAACCTTCTACAGTACTTTCCAAATCAAACCACCTCTTGTTGGCTTTCAGACCTAGAGTTCTACTTCTAAATCTAGCCAATGAGTCTCTATGCCATCTGTTGGTAACTACATTTAAGAATTTTTCTGGCTGTAAAATACTTTTAAAGGAATGGAACAAAGAGTACTTTGCACCCTGTTCCATCTTGGAATGCCAGTTTTGTTTGTAACAGGATATTAAACGGTCTTATATTCTGTCATAAATATCCTTATATCTCCAACCCATTGACTGAGCCATACAATACCAAACCCGTTTGTGGTTAGAATTCGCTTTATATTGCTGGCCCAGTTATTGTTTCCCAACTCATTCTGTTGGACCAGCATATCATACGCTTGTTTACATACCCTGGTTGTTGGCAGCTGTGTAAGTTTTTAACCAATGTTTAATACATTTTCCGGAAGCTCGAATATACAGAGGATATCTCCCAGAATCACTGTAAGCCATTGTGTTAGACAAATGCAGTGGGATATTCATAAATCGTTTAATAACTAAAGTGCGTACTTTTCCATCTCCATCTCATTATTCTCTTCAAGACCCCATACTTCTGCAGCGTATGTTACGATAGGCTCTATCTGGATATAGAATAACTCCCAGAATAGTAATGGATCAATTGTGTTGACTTTTTTTCATATACATCTTAGTATTTCTATTATGCCTTTCTTCCCCTTTCTGCATGCTTCAGACCAACCAGCATTCAAACTTAACAGTGTTGTAAATACCATCCCAAAATATTTATATGCATTGGTTACCTTCACACGTCGGCGTTATTATATACCCATTTTTCTCGGCGAGGTAAGTGATCACACATACGAAAGACAATAACATTTGTCTTGTCTAAATTAACAATCAACTGCAGTTTGTCTGCTTCACTTTTCAGTACATTCATCTGATTCCGTAAGCCAATAACAGAACTCGAAAGCAAAATCACATCATTGGCATATAATAATAGGATAAATATTCCGACAGCTCCAGGGATCAGCTGTATGCTGTGTCTACCCTTTCGTGACATTTCAATGGCCAATTCATTTATAAAAGATGAGGACTCAAAAGGCACATTTGCATAACACCATGTGGGCAACTAAATAAGTCACAATAAACACCCTTTCTCAAGTACACATGCAAGGACTGAATTACATATACCATGACAGCCATATATAGTTCCTACAGACACCAGTTTTTCTCAAGACATGCCATAATACGTTTCAAATGACTGGGTCACATGCTTTTTTGAAATCGACAAAAGTGACGTATAGTTTTAGAGTTCTTCTTCAGAAATTTTTGAACCAAGGCATATAAAGTGAAAATATGGTCTACTGTGCTGTACCCCGATCTGAATCATGCCTGTTCTTCTACTATTTTTTTTCTTCCCTTTTTGCCCATTTTGTTAGCCTCATATTTAAAATATGCGTGTAAGCTTTGCTGATTACACTTGTTAAAACCACACCACGATAATTGTCTGGGTTATCCGGGTCCCCTTTTTTGTAAATTGGTACAATAATGGATTTTGACTGATCTATTGGAAACTTTCCACAATCAAGCAATTTATTGAACAATGCAACACAAAAAGCAATAACCGAGTTATTTGCGTTCTTTAACAGTTCACTGACTTTTGTCTGGCAATGGACTTTTTCCCATGCTTTAGATTTCCTATACCAGTTTTAACTTCTGTTGTTAATGGATTGTTAAATAAGGGTTCCTCTAATATTTCTTCAGTTTCAATTTCTTCCACGTCTGTATGTTATCAAATACACTATAGAAGTGATTGTATCACTGTTGTGATGTATTCCATTATAAATAATACATTTTCTACTAACTGATCTGATGGTCACCCACAGCAACTTTGGGTTATTCACTGACTGTTTTAACTTTTGTAATTTCATTTCGCCAAAGTTCCTTTTCCTGTTCTCTTAACGTACTATATTCTTTTCTTTCTTTAATATGAATGTTTCTCTTTTCTGTTTTTTGCCTTGGCTGTTTTAGCTCTTCGTGAAGTTTTGCAATAATCTCTTGACCAATCTTTTCGTTTCATCACAATCATCATCAAACCACTCATTCCTTATTTTTCTTTCTTCCTACTGACCTGATCATACAGGCAGCAGCTCCATATAGAGCATTCACAAAAAGGTCTACAGCTTTGTCCACATCCTCAACCAAACTATTCGTAGCTGTACTGATACATTGTTTAACTACGACAGAATGTAACTCGTCTTTGAAGCATTGTACATTTTCTTCTGACCATGCAACACGCCCTTCACCTTGGTGGATTACAGCTGATTCCTCTCTTTTAACATGAAAATGTTTCCATGTAAGTTGCACGGGTAAATGCCATGAGAAAAGGCTGCCCTTCACTTTCAGGTTACAGAACTGCATTATTTCTCTCGAGACCAAGACATAATCGACAATGCTGCAGCCATTGGGGGCCACAAAAGTGAATTCTCCCTCTACATCTGTTGTGCAAGAACCATTCATAATCAGGAGATCAAACATAAAACAAAGATCTAGCAACGATTTTCCAAAACTACTTACAACTTCATCCTTAGAAAGACGTTTTTATACTGTCAACATCATCATTATCATTCTGTGCACTCTCCATGTAATCACACATTTGTTCATTCTTTGGCTGTTCGCTCCCTGTCCTGGCATTCCACATAATAATTCAGGAATGTCAGTTCAGATGTTTGATTATCAGGCCTGTCCTCTTTATTTTTGTTTGTGCTCGGACGTGAAGTACGTCCACCCTTCACCGCGAGTGGTTTTTGGAGAGAGAGAGAGAGAGAGAGAGAGAGAGAGAGAGAGAGAGAGAGAGAGAGAGAGAGAGAGAGAGAGAGAGAGAGAGAGAGAGAGAAGAAGAGAAGAAGAAGAAGAAGAAGAAATTCTTTGTTTTTGAGGATCATAGATAGGTATTCAATTGCTTTGTGTTTTTTCATGCAGTCCTTGCCCTGCAGAGGGACTATGCAATTTTGCAGGAAAGAGAAAAAAATGAGCCCTACAAAATAAACAACAGCCAAAACCGGGAGGGGGGGGGGGGGGGGGGGGGGGTAAAAAAAGAAAAGGGCATACAGTCACTGAAATACAACACACGAAAAAGGCATACACTAATTTTAAGGGTGTGATAAAACATTTCAGTTAGGTCAGATGAATAGATCTGCAACTGGTAACCTGGATCCCAGTACTACCTGTCACAGGGTCGGATTGTTGACGACTAAGCCGGCTCTCACGAGGAGGGTGAGGAGGGTGGCTGGACACCCTGATGGATGATGAGGAAGTGGCTAGACAACCTGATTGAAACAAATTGATGATCCATCAAAGGGCACCAACTCTGGAGAGCTATCCGCGGCCACCAGCTAAGGTAGTAACCCTGATAAAGAAGAATCCGGAGTGGAACCTCTAAGATGGTTGGATGTCAAACTTTGTCACCCTTCGGCGGCTTCTGCTACTGCGTTGGCACCACACTGTAACAGCCCTGCTGTTCCTCTGGATCTCCGGTGGAGATGCATGGGCAACAGCCTGTCCTCCATATTACAATGCCCAGGCTTATACCCGTCCATCCATCCACACTCACTCACTTGCACCTACAATCTAAAGAGGACACTCCAGATTCGCCACTAGCGTCGACACAACACACGGGAAACAACAGATACTGTTTTTAGTCAGCGCTGAATTGGGTGCAGCACCAGGGGTTGCTTCCGACGGTGGCAGAGATCTTCGCGTCTCACTGAACAGCTACCGCCCGCCTAAGCTGGGCAGCCCCCAGCCAGTAAGGCGCTGTCCCGCCACGACCTGCCTTGTTCATTGGGTGCAAGGAGATTAGGAGAACATCCGATAAGCAGGTCGTAAACTACCGCACAGGCAACAAGAAAACTTCAAGAAAGGGATCAGCGCCAACACTGGGATGTTGGAATGTGCGGGACAATGATGCCTGGGCTTTCTAAAGACCTTCAAGATATCAGCGACGCTAGAAAAACAGCTGTCAGAATCAACGAACTCAGGAGATTGAATGTGGCCATCGCCACCCTGCAGGAAACACGTCTGGCTGACACAGGCACACTGAAGGAGAGGGACTACACCTTCTTCTGGCAAGGAAAGAGCTCTGGTGCCCCAAGAGAGTATGGAGTAGGTTTTGCTGTTAAGATCTGCCTGCTGGATAAGACAGAACCAGGCAGCAGCGGCTCAGAGCGACTCCTGACTCTCCGCTTCAACACCATCGAAGGCCTTGCCCACCCTTGTCAGCGTACATGCTTCGACTCTGTCCACCACTCCAGATGCCAAGGACGAGTTCTATCAAAATTTTGCATCTACCATAAGGAACATTCTCAGCACTGAACAACTTGTTTCTCCCAGGTGACTTCAATGCCAGAGTGGACGCAGACGACTCGTGGCCCTCTTGCCTTGGTTCCTTTGGAACGGGGAAAATGAATGAGAACGGACAGCGCACTGCTCGAGTTTTGCGCCTGTTACGAACTGTGCATCGCCAACTCCTTTAAGACGAAGCCTCAACACAAAGTCTCCTAGAGACACCCACGCACAAAGCATTGGCACTAACTGGATCTGATCCTGGTACACGCTGCACTGTCAAAAACCTTCTCCACACTGGCTCAACGCGGACTGCTACATGGACTACTCCCTGGTATGCTGCGAGATCAGGCTGCAACAAAAGAAGTTCCACTGCTCAAAGATAAAAGGGAACTTTCGTATCGACGTGAGTAAGATGTTTCAGCTAGATCTCGTGGAACAGTTCGCAGAGGCCTTTGAGAGAGAATATGACGCATTGCAGCCCGGAGACTCTCCATAGAGGGATACTTTATGAGCACCATGCACTGCACTGCCTTGGCTACCTTTGGGGAGAAAACTTAGAAGTCTGACGACTGGTTTTTAGGCCAAATCGTTAGAGATGACTCCTGATCCGGTTATTGACGCTAAGCATGACGCACCCGTTGGGTACAAGCAGTCACCAAACGAGAAGAACTTGCAGATCCTCAGGGCTGCCAGGAGCAACGTTAAGCTTGGTGCCAAGCGCTACGTCAGCAAGTACTGGACACTGCTCACCAGGAGATACAGACAGTCACTGAAAAAGACAACATCAAGGGGATATATGACGGCGTCAAGAAGGCACTGGGACCAACGCAGAGCAAGCCGGATCCCCTCAGATCCTCCACTGGGGAAGTGAGCAATGACTCCAGCCAGCAGATGGAGAGATGGGTGGGGCACTACCCCAACCATTACTCCAGAGGGAACACAGTGACCTCCTCAACCCTTGACGCCATCCCAGTCATGGAAGAGCTTGACGTAAAGCCAACCATGGACGAACTCAGCAACGCCATTGACAGCCTGGCATCATGCAAGGCGCCTGGCAATGATGGCATTCCTCCAGACCTCATTAAACACTGCAAGACTACCCTTCTGCACCCTTTGCACGCAGTCCTCTGTCAGTGCTGGAATGAGAGGGCTGTACCGCAGGACATGAGGGATGCCAAGATTGTCACCCCGTACAAAAACAAGGGCGAGAGGAACGACTGCAATAACTACAGAGGCATCTCTCTTCTTAGGATCATCGGCAAAGTCCATGCTCGGGTCTTCCTGATCCGCCTGCAGAAGCTGGTTGAACGTGTCCACCTAGATTCAGTGCGGCTTTTGAGAGGACAGGTCTACGGTAGACATAGTCTTCTCCCTTTGCCAACTCCAGAGAAGTTCAGAGAGCAGCGGATGCTCCTGTATGTCGCATTCATCGACCTCACCAAGGCCTTCGACCTAGTCAGCTGATATGGTCTTTTCAAGGCTCTCTGAAAGATCGGCTGCCCCCCTCCCTAAACTGCACAGCTTAATTGAGTCCTTCCACTCCAACAAGAAAAGGACTGTGCAGTTTAATGGCAATCTCTCCAGCCCTTCGACATACACAGCAGTGTCAAACAAGGCTGTGTCCTTGCCCCCACCCTCTGTGGGATCTTTGCTCTCCTCCGAAGCCATGCATTCAGCACAGCGCAAGAGGGCATCTACCTGCATACCAGGTCAGATGTTAGGCTTTTCAACCTCGCCCGCCTATGGGCAAGGACAAAGGTCCCGTGAAGCCCTCATCAGAGATGTGCTGTTTGCCGATGATGCCGCTGTTGCGATCCACACCCAGCAGAAATTGCAGTCACTGATGGACCGCTTCTCCCAGGCCTGCAAAACGATGGTCTGACTATCAGGCTAAAGAAGACAAATGTCCTGGGTCAAGACACGCCGTCACCACCAGCCATCACCATTGATGACTATGAGCTTGATGTCATCCATCAGTTCACTTACCTTGGGTCCACCATTACCGATAACCTCTTCCTTGACAGTGAATGGACAAGAGGATCGGGAAGGCAGCCACAATACTTGCTCGCCTCACACAAAAGGTGTGGACAAATCCCAAGCTGACCACAAAGACAAATGGCTGTGTATAACGCCTACGTTCTCATCACCTTGCTGTATGACAGTTAGACATGGACCACGCATGCTCGCCAGAAGAAAAGGCTCAATTCCTTCCACCTCAGAAGCCCCCGCATATACTCGACATCTCCTGCCAAGACAGGGTAACCAATACCGAAGTCCTGCCTCGCGCTGGCCTCCCTGCCATGTATACCCTGCTGAGACAGTGTCGGTTGCGTTGGCGAGACCACGTTTGCCGCATGGAGGATGGTTGCATCCCACAAGACGTCCTCTATGGAAAGCCTGTCACAGGCAGAGAGGCACTGGCCGCCCACAGCTGAGATACAGAGACGTTTGCAAAAGAAACATGAAGGCTCTTGAGATCAACACTGGGTACTGGGAGGACCTGACAGCAGACAGCAACAGCTGGAGAAGCACTCTCAAGAAACAGCTGTAGATTGCCTGAGACAAATTAACAGCTGCTGCAGCAGAAAAGCGAGCCCACAGAGAGGGGATGACAGCCAACAATCTTGTGTCAACATACAGATGTGACCGCTGCGACAGAGACTGCCACTCTCGCATCGGTCTCTACAGCTACAGACGACACTGCTCGGGTCGAGCAGACAGCCCGGACAGATAGCTAAAACTTAGGTCGGACATATTCTATCTATGGTCAGCTACTGCCGACGGAGCCTACTACTAGAGAAAACAGAGGATGAGGGCGGAAAGAGAGAGAGGGAGAACCGAACCGAACCGAACCGAACTGAACAGAACAGAGTTTTATGCAAAAACAGGCCAAAGCCCCATTTGAAGGGGTGTGTGAACGATGACTGAATATATGACACAAATGTGAATTATACTATCATCCTAATATAAGCATGAGAACCAGATCAAATGTGGGACTGAAAGCAAAGTACCAATAATTTTTCTATTTATTGATAAGAATTAAGAGAGAGAGAGAGAGAGAGAGAGAGAGAGAGAGAGAGAGAGAGAGAGAGAGAGAGACAGACAGACAGACAGACAGACAGACAGACAGAGAGGAGAGACAGTTAGGGGGAGCATGGATAGGCATGGAGAGAGATGAAGACATTAGACAGTGATAGAATAACAAAGTCAGAAGTAAAGAACATGTTTGGAGAAGAGAGAGAGAGAGAGAGAGAGAGAGAGAGAGAGAGAGAGAGAGAGAGAGAGAGAGAGAGAGAGGGGGGGAGTGGGGGGGGGGGGGGGGAGATGAATCAAACCTATAGATCCAGTCTGAGTGTGGTTCCTGTAATCCAAACTGAGGTCATAGCAAACTCAATAAGTAAAGGCAGGAAACACTCACAAATATAAATGGCTCTGGTAGTAAAAGAATTCACGACCTCCCAGCCTGAGTTCAAGACGCTAACCATTGCGCGGTGGGGGGTTCATTTTTTAATATGATATTGCGATCTGTCATTGTTTCTCATTTTCATTTAACTTTTTTTTTTTTTTTTTCCTGCCTTAATAATTTCCCTCTTGGATTCTTAAAAAGAAAAGGTTAAAGTTTCCCATAGCCTGCCAGTCGTCAGGGCAGCGAAGTGACCCCAACTGTCAGAGCTTCTGCATTCTTTTAACCTTCCCTGAACTGAAGCTGGTACCCGTTTATTGCTGGCTGGACAGAGATAACGTTCCCTGAACTGAAGCTGGTACCCGTTTGTTGCTGGCTGGACAGAGATAACCTTCCTGAACTGAAGCCGGTACCCGTTTATTGCTGGCTGGGGCAGAGATAACCTTCCCTGAACTGAAGCCGGTACCCGTTTATTGCTGGCTGGACAGAGATAACCTTCCCTGAACTGAAGCTGGTACCCGGTTACTGCTGGCTGGACAGAAGAAAAAGAACACCCGAAGGTGCTGGGGAGGACCCAGTGAAACACTGTCTCCACCTGCCTTTTAGAGCAGTCCTGTACCACCCTTGGAGGCCCGCGCTGTGTTGACGATGGGTACAGGCACGCCCAGGACACTCCATTAAGATATCAAGGGACATAACTGCTCCTGAACAGAGAGATAACCTTCCCTGAACTGAAGCTGGCGCCCGGCTATTGCTGGTTGGACAGAGATAACCTTCCCTGAACTGAAGCCGGTACCCGTTTGTTGCTGGCTGGACAGAGATAACCTTCCCTGAACTGAAGCCGGTACCCGTTTATTGCTGGCTGGACAGAGATAACCTTCCCTGAACTGAAGCCGGTACCCGTTATTGCTGGCTGGACAGAGATAACCTTCCCTGAACTGAAGCTGGTACCTGGTTACTGCTGGCTGGACAGAAGAAAAAGAAACACCGAAGGTGCTGGGGAGGACCCAGAGAAACACTGTCTCCACCTGCCTTTTAGAGCAGTCCTGTACCACCCTTGGAGGCCTGCGCTGTGTTGACGATGGGTACAGGCACGCGCAGGACACTCCATTAAGATATCAAGGGACATAACTGCTCCTGAACAGAGAGATAACCTTCCCTGAACTGAAGCTGGCGCCCGGCTATTGCTGGTTGGACAGAGATAACCTTCCCTGAACTGAAAGCCGGTACCCAGTTATTGCTGGCTGGACAGAGATAACCTTCCCTGAACTGAAGCCGGTACCCAGTTATTGCTGGCTGGACAGAGATAACCTTCCCTGAACTAAAGCCGGTACCCAGTTATTGCTGGTTGGACAGAGATAACCTTCCCTGAACTGAAGCCGGTACCCAGTTATTGCTGGCTGGACAGAGATAACCTTCCCTGAACTAAAGCCGGTACCCAGTACTAAAGCCGGTACCCAGTTATTGCTGGTTGGACAGAGATAACCTTCCCTGAACTGAAGCCGGTACCCCAGTTATTGCTGGCTGGACAGAGATAACCTTCCCTGAACTGAAGCTGGCACCCGCTTATCTGGCTGGACAGAGAGGATGTTCAAGCCGAAAACATCCGTCCCGACGTGTGATTTGAACTCATGACCGTCTGTCCGCTGGCAAACACTCTAACCACTTGAAAAGAATTACGTAGCACACACTAATAGTTACACATGTATTACTATCAGATGATTGGTTTCACAATGTAACACAGAGAATCTGATTCTCTGTAATGATGAAAGAGATGTCAACCATTATTTTCAAGTAGGTGGTGGTGGTGGTGGTGGTGGTGGTGGTGTGTGGTGTGTGTGTGTGTGTGTGTGTGTGTGTGTGTGTGTGTGTGTGTGTGTGTGTGTGTGTGTGTGTGTGTGTGTGTGTGTGTGTGTGTACATTGTGCTGGTGTTGTCTTTTTTTTGTCAGAGACACGAGCGTTTCTTTCCCTTTTTCTTCTTTATCTCTTTCCATTATTCATTTGTCTTTTTTTTTTTTCTTTCTTCCTTTTTTTTTTTTTTTCTTCCGATCTGTCTGTCTTCTTTTTTAAGAACGTGCTGGTATGTATGATTTTACAAAATTACCAGTGAATCGATGATTTTTTTTCTTTCTGTCTGGTCATTCTAGTAACGTTACCCCCGTGCCGTTCAATCCACCTCCCCGTCCACAGCCACACCCTGGACTGTCTCGCTGCAGCCCCAGCACTGACAGAGGGGGCGGTCAGCAGTAAGTCACCAGGAAGCAACTCACTTGAGGAGACACTGTACTGCAGCCGTCACTTCAGTGGTCTCCAGTTGTGCCTGTTCTAATCTAACACACGCAGGATACCATCTACTAAGCCCCCTACTGGAGATAATACTTGATTTGTCGCTTTCACAGCGTATGTGAGCTCTCCCTGTGGATGCGCCACCACATCTGTCCTACGACAGCCCCCTTGAACTTTGCCATACAGACAGCCTCAACACGAGCTTCGCCAAGGGTATGGACGTGGAGGGGAAATCGAAACTGAGGTCACCATGACGGTAAACCTGTAAGCCTTTCCAGCTTGTGGGGGTTTTTTAAACTACGGATACTTCGGCAGTAGTTATAAAGATAGAGCGTCGCCAAGGGTACACACGTGGAGGGGAAATCAAAACTGAGGTCAGCATGAGAGCAGGAAATAAAGGGCGCAGAGTTTGAAACTTTTTATGCTGATTTATTTGAATGAGGATGATGAAGATAATACTATGTATTTTCATTCTGGCTGAAAATGTATGACAGGGCTGTACACTACGCTTACTGTCGTAATGTATATCAAACAAGCTTGAGAGACAGCGCACTGGTCAGGAAGTACGAGCTACACTCAAGAAGATGCATCCATTACGTGGATGAAAATCGGCGTAAGTGGTTCCAGTATTCCGAACTGAGCCCATAGCAAAACTCAACTCTGGGTAGGAGCCAGACAGGGCAGAGAAATCCCACAAATGAATGGCTCTGATGAAAATCGAAGTCATGACCTAGCTGGAAGTCCACGACGTTAACCACTTCACCACAGCGCTTGGTGCGATCTATTTGAATCACGCATGTCTCGCACAAACCTGTGAGCTCTTCAAGCTCGAGGAGTACAGCGTTTTAAACTACGGATGCTTCAAGTAATTGTGTAGACAGATAAACATATAGTAGACAGATAGAGTTTCATATTCATAAACAGTTATACATAGGTAGATATTCCACAGTGGGAAAGTTGTATGGCGCACAGTATTAAAACACAAAGAGAGGTTCTGTTAAACTGCCTTTGGATACGTACCATCCAAATAACGGAAATCGAGTTCAGAACAGTTTACTGCTCACTTACCTCTGAATTTCCACAGTCAAAAGCTATGTGCGGTGAACAAGGTGTATACTGACAGAAGTCCTCATCACTGTTGTCAATACAGTCATTGCGGTGATCACAGACCAGCGTGTATGGTACTTCTTGCGCTATGCCTGTGCACTGGAAAGACGGAGGAGCTGGAGAAAGCGTGTGGACACAGGGGGAGCTGCTGCTCTGATCTCTACCTCCTGCTATCCGACAACTGGTCTTGACATCACATTCCAGAAAATGGTGCGTCACGTGACCCTCAAAGCACGTGACGGTGCGCACCCGGGAGGACGGAGTGGACGGACTAAGTATGACGTCACCTTTGGTAGAGTTAGGGGTAGAGTTGTATGCTGCAGTGAAAGAGAAATGTGTTGGAATTTCTGCTGTTTTTATATTTTTTTTTAAAAAAAGATGTGATGGTGTGGAATGGCAGGGAGGGCAGGTGAAGACAGGCAGATAATGGTAGGTTCAGGAACCAAGGGAAACAGCCAGCCAAAGAGAACGCAGAGGGAACAAAGTGGAGTTTCTTCCCTTTTATTTCGTTTTGCAAGAACCCCAGGAACAAAACCTCAGGCTAACAGTGCTTCGATTATGGAGCAGAAAAGCGGACCGCAAAACCAGCAACACAGCGCCGCAGACAATACGGGCCTTGCAAGGAAAGATCTGACAGAAATGTGTGCTATGTCGCAGCTTCCGTGTTGTCTGGCTCACTGTCCATTCAAAGTATTCAAACATAGTTACTATTGATGAAAACCTCAGAACCCAATGAATAAAATGAAACATCTTACATTTGATGATTTTGTTGTTGCACTGCATTATTCATGATTACAGTCGGAGAATGAACCAACTTTTAACATGTTTGTGTGATGGTTTTCCCTATTGCAGTGGTAAATGTCCAATAGCATGAAGTATTTTTCATAATGAATGGAAAGCAGGCGTTTTATTCTTGTCACACAGATAAATTTGATTATCCAGCACTGTGCCAGAAGGAAGAACTTTGTCTCTGAAAACTGGTGCAAAACACAACATACACTTTTAGTTGTATTTATCATAGAAATGGAGTCATTAACAAGACTTTGGTTTGGAAGTCTGAATATCGTAAAATGACGATTAAGCATAAAACTCCAACAGTGACAAAGAGTGGAACGAAAAAGGCGACTGTTCAAGATGGGTCGGCATCGTCAGTCATTTTTTTATAGTCGCAGCTTGTGCAAAAATACACCAGGTGCGAAATGAGAAACTGGGGACTTTAGTTTTGATGCACGTTTTCGGAATCTATAGTTTTTTCCTCGCACTTTCATGAAATCAAGAAATTTTCAGGGTGTGGCTGGTGGAGGGTCAAAAAGGCTCCAAAATAGATTGTGTAAAATACAGTTTAGAGAAGAACCTGGACTTTTTCATCCAACATAGTTGTAACAAATAAAATACATTAATTTTATGACTTCAGTGACATATTATTAATAATTATATAGGCTCTGAGGCATTCACATTTTGAAGAGTTAACACGGAATAATCGAGATTCATCAGTCAAGTAAGGTAAAGTGGTAGGTACCTCACGAACAAAACATTTCGTCTGCTGAGAGTCACCAAGAGATAGATGTGCACACATTTTAGCACCTGGCTATACAGGTATCCCCACGAAAACATCAACTTCTTGCTGGAATCATGATAGAAACGATTGTCCTACTATATTTTACTGCTTTTTTCTTCAAGGAAAAGAATCTTAATATATTTGAAAAGAAACAATCTGAGATCCATCTGGAAAGAAACAACTTCCGAGCATCAAGTTCAGCGTGACAAAATATCCGGTTGATCATGAATAGGTCTGGTCTCAAGTCTGAAAGTTGGGTGATCTACACTGTTTTATACTTGTGCTGCTGGGGAAATTGGCCTACTCTCTCTCTCTCTCTCTCTCTCTCTCTCTCTCTCTCTCTCTCTCTGTTGGTGGTTGCGTTGAGGTGTGTGTACGACGTCTGTTTCAGCTCTCTACATTCTTAATGAAAAGTTCACTGGTTGACTTTCCTTGGAATAATCTTGCATAGTGGTTTGTCAAAGGTGTGTACCATGTAAAGTGAAGTCACTTCCATGAAATGATTAATAGTAAGCCTTCAATGAACAAGTTTTTAATTTATATGGTCAGTGAAGGAATTATTCCGGTTTTCGTCATAAACACTATTCACCGACCTCTATTTCTGGCCGCACGTGCAACAGAATTGACAAGCTGATCCCTGCGTTGTGTCCATGGGTAGCTGGCGTATGCTGACTGCTCACCGGTAAACTGTGTCGCTGTAAATGTGGTGCATGTGTACTAAGAAATAAATAACATCACAGGCGCTTGAAAACATGTTCCTCATTTAAAAAAAAAGACTGAACATGGTGCTGTAAAACAAGAGAGAATTCTTACAAAACATGCAAAAGAGCTTGGTGACCAAATGGATCAGTGTCGTCTGTCTGAATGAAATGTAGTTGTTATTTCGTGATTGTGTTTTTAATATGGCTGATTGTTATCTAGACAATGGAAAAGCAAAGAAGCTATTTCCTACCAGATACATAATTCAGAAGCAATTTTTCTGTTACAGTGACGAACTGACAGTATGGAGGAACAGTGTTATTCAGCAATATGCAGCAATAAATGAACCAAGAATTAAGTTTGAAGTAACTGACTATGATGTCAGAGGTACTGTTATTTCTACAACAGACTCTCTAATGCAAGAATGTCTTCCCAGCAATCTAGCGCAAACCAAGTTCCGACTCTATTGTGATGCTGTAAAATGTGTGACAATCTCATTATTTTTTACTCATGATTTACATGGAACTCTCCTCTGTCAGGGTAGAGAGTGTGTGAACTGGGATTGACGAGAGTGCGAAGTTCTCAAAAATTTCGTCACCACCTTTGTGGAGAACAGGGACATCTCTCAACTGACCCAATCCTTGTTCCATACACCCATCACATTCGTTACCTGTTTTCCTGGAGCACCAGGATTCAGAATCCTGAATTGTAAATGCCAGATTCTCCCACCGTCTGTACTCCCGTGCAAACTGCTTCTCTTTTGCATTGCTTTTCAACTTCCTTGTTGTCTGATGTAATTCATCCCCATAGTGATTTAACAAAGTGATTATTTTCCCTCCAACCCAAACACTGCCCAAGAATGTAAGTGATGAACGGGACAAGGGCTTGTCTTCACTTTCTTCATGTTCTGCACGAGTTTCACAAAATCCAGATGTGGGTGATGATGGTATAATAAGGCCCTGACACAAGGACTGCCCCCCCCCCCCCCCCCCCCCCCAACTTGGTTTGAAGAACAAGAAGAGAAAAAAAATATGCGCAGACGAGCTCTTTGTCAGACTCCAAAACGTCAAATATGTCCTCCAAAACACCTATCCCCCTCTGCAAAACCCGTGGGAGCACTTCAAACGAGAGCTGGAAAAATTCCATACTATGCAAAGAGAACTAAACATTAGAACGTGTACGCTCATAAAAGACGCAAGAATTTATGTTACGCAAAAAACGAAATTGGCATTTTCTGTAAAGACATAACTGAAACCATGAACAGTAACGTTAATGAACTCAAATCACAAATAACATGTCTAAGACAGGAGACCAGCCGTCTAGACAGAGAAATACACTCTTGCAAAACTCACCTAGGGACACTACAATCAGAGATATAGAGACTAAAGAAATCAAAACAAACAAACATTGGAATTAAACCACATCTACAGAATTTCGCTCGTCCCATACTTCACTTGAAAACAAAGATCTGCGTCGGTCTGAACCTGGCACACTGTCACTCCAGTCAATTGACCTTCAGGTCAATGTTGAAAATATCCTCACAAAATCAGTGACAGATACACTGTTTCTGAGAGTGGTGTTAAGTCTCTAGCAAGAGCTCTTCAGTTTGGTGTCCATCAGGGATCTGTCCTGGGACCAGTTTTGTTTGTGCTATACACCCAGCCTCTCTCGGCCATTATCAGCCAACACTCTCACCTACACCATAGCTTTTCAGATGACAACCAGCTGTATATCTCTGCCCATCTCAGTCAGCTTCATGAAATAATCTTCTCTTCTCAAGCTTGCATTTCCGATGTTAAATCATGGATGCACAATAACAAACTACAACATAATGCAGACAAAACTAAAATAATCCTTATTGCTTTCAAAACACACTACCAGAACTCATTCTCTCCTTGTTCTATAAATGTTGATGGAAACAAGATAAATCTATCAGTCTCTGTTCGTAACCTCGGCGTTACACTCGACCAAACTCTTTCTTTCAAACAACGTATCTCTAATGTGTGGAAGTCCTGCTACCTTGAACTTCGTAGAATCAGCTCAGTTCGCCGCTTTCTCACTCAAAATGCCCTGAAGCCTCTAATCTGTGCTTTTGCTTCTGTCTCGGCTCGACTATTGTAACTCCCTCCTTGCCGGTTGTCCCCTAAGGCTCATCTCTAAACTTCAAAAAGTTGAGAACAATGCCGCCCATCTGATCTCCCACGCTCTAGATCTGATCACATATCACCAATTCTGTCATCCTTACACTGGCTCCCAATTCAGTCTCGCATTGACTTTAAAGTTCTCCTCCTGGTTTTCAAATCACTGAATAATCACTGACAACTTCAGGCCAACGATCTTTCTCTTACCAGGCACCTGCTCTGTGGAATGGTCTGCCTTCTTCTCTGCATAAGACGGACTCTTTAGAGACTTTTGAAACCTCCCTAAAGACACATCTTTTCCCTCAGACTGATTAACGATATCCACTTATCTCTGTGCGCGTGTTTGCGCTCGTGTGTGTGTGTGTGTGTGTGTGTGTGTGTGTGTGTGTGTGTGTGTGTGTGTGCGTGCGTGCGCACGCGCGCGCGCGCGCGCGCTTTGAGTTAGAATTAGTATTTTATCATGTTTTCTGTAACATGCGCTTTGGGCTCTTGCAAGGTAAAGCGCTCTATAAATATCCTTTTTCCCATTACATTACAACCCAGAGGGATTATATCCCCTCTGATGATGAGCCAGAGAAAACACGTGAAAAAAAAAAACGGCTATATAAGGTACGCCGTACCTGTCACAAACACGTATTCTGTGCTGGAGAACGTGGATGAAACGAATGAAAACATCGCACCAGAGTTATCGAGAACCTCTAAACAAGAATCCCCTAAACCAACCAACCGTGACCTTAAAAAAAAACCTTTTCTATTCCAGAAAGAGCAACAATGTTACTAACTGGTGACTCCATCCTCCGAAACATAAATCCAAGAAGACTGGCCCCTAGGAATGAGTTCATGTATACGATTTGCGTGCCGGGGATGACAGTACATGACCTGATTTCCTGGCTGTTGTCACTCCAGCCCTTGCCGAAGCAGAGACATGCCACTGTCCACATGGGTGTGAACTCCTGTCATTCAGGTATCATTCTAAAGGAAGACTGGATGAACCTTATTTCTCTGAGCTCCAAAACATTTCCAAATGCCAAACTAACCTTCTCCGTCATCCCTGCCAAAGGTCGGCACCATTTGAACAGCATCATCCGACCGTCCAAAAGCGATCTGCAGACTGTGTATGAACATGTGGATGCAGCTGACATTGACCATGATGATCCAACGGTCACCACTCCAACCAGAGCCCCTCGTCGTGCCCTTTACCAAGACCTGCTCCACCCAAGCGTCAAAGGCACAGCGAAACTGGCGGCAGACTTGAAAACCACATGGCAGACTACACAACCAGACTTTGAAAGGTGCCCCTGGCTGCCCGGCTGTCTCGCAGAGGAAGCCATCAAGCAGAAATAATCGGTCAAGGGTATGCCACATCAAGAGGCACCAAGAAATTCATTTTCTGACAGTAATAATCCTTCTCAAACCAATTCCCTCCATTGCAGTTTCCAAAGAAATACCGCTATCGGGGGAAAAAACAATTTTCAGGACTTTCTTTTGTAGATTTCGCTAAAGTTTTAGACGTTTGAATCATGAACTTTTGCTCAGAAAACTAACTCTGTATAGGTTGTCATACAAAACACTGAAACTGATTTTTATCTTTTCTCTCCAACACTCAACAAATTGTGTCCATAGACACATACAAAATCTAATTTTCCTCTCTCAAATTTGGAGTCCTGCAAATTTGGACACAAGCTGATGCCCGACAGGTTTGCAATGACATTCAAGAAATCATCAATCTTTTGGTTAAATGGACACAATATAATCACATGGCTCTCCATCCTCTAAAAAGTAATTCATGGTGATAATTACGAGACAGAAACGTCAAAATCTAAGCAAAAATCTACCAGGACTCTGCATTTCTAATGAAAAATTCGAAGACGTATCCAGTCACAAATTCTTAGGAATAACAATAGATAATAATCTAACCTGGTCAAAACACTTGAAATGTTGCAAGAGAACTACATCTTCTAAAAAGGATTAAGAACTTTTTAAATTAGCAAGCAAGAAATGTATTTTTTCACTCTTATATTCAGCCTATTATTGACCTGTAGCCTTCACAAAAGAGCTGTCAAAGTAATGATAGGTCAGTCATCCTCACTGGTAGATTCAGACTATAAGCAAGCAGGCTTCCTCCCATTTAAAGCCAAACTTCTATACAGTAAGGGGCTTTTTATGCATAAGATACTCTATGAAATGCTTCCCCTGCTCTGACAAATATGTTCACTTTTAACGACCGTCTACATTCACATGAAATAAATCTCCCGTGTGTGATGATTAATCTATACAAATGTAGTTTGGCGTATTCCGGAGGTTGGCTACGGAACCATATTCTCAAGAAATGAATCAAACTTAAAAAAAATTCAAATCTAATTTTCAAAAGTATCTCATGAATGTCTCAGATTTGACTCCATTTCACTGGTAGCAGTAAGCTTTTGGAATTGTTCCTTTGCACCGATAGAAGTAAGCCTTTTGGCAGTGTTCCTTTTCACTGGCAGCAGTGAGTCTTTCTGGCAGTGTTGATAGCAGTACACACCTTTTGGAAGGGGGGAGGAGTAACTCTTTTGGAAGCTCATCTTTGGATGTTGATAATAAAGTCTTTCAGAAACCATATTTTTCATTGAGAGAGTAAGCCTTCTTTTGATATGTATTACATATAACGTTCCCCTTTCAATGGTAAAAGTAAACCTTCAGGAAGTTTCGAATCCATTGCAAGAGTAAATACAGTCGAAGCTGCTTATAAACGAAGTCGGATATAATGAATGCGGATATAATGAAGCAAAAAGGTTGGTCCCGGCAAAACACCTTCTTTACTTGACTAAAAATATGTTGAATGTAGTTAAGTCGGATGCAACGAAATGCCGCTTATAACAAAATGGTTTTGGGGTCCCCAGAAGGCACTCTCACGCCATTTATAACGAATCAGCTGCCTATAGCGAATCATATTTTCGGGCCTGTGAAGAGTTTAAGCGGGTTGTAACGACATGGCTGCTTTTTGTGTTTGGAAACCATTTCTCAGAAATGGTTGGTTAGTTCGTTGCGATGTATACTACTGGCAAAAGTTAAGGGCCACCTGTCATTTTGACGTTAGTGTCTGAGTGTGTAAATAATAGGCTTGAAACGAAGTCACAATGACCCAAACTTGGTTGGACATATTGAACAGATGTTCCTTAACAGATCACAACACCTAAAACCCACTGCGGTACAAGGTGGAGCGCAGCTGCACGTGTGCAGAAACCACGTAAAACCGGTAAAACGGGTGCCTGTGGGAGCATATGAGTTTGAAAAAAAGGCGAAATGCTCGTGGTCAATCATGAGGCACGTGCATGGCTCCTCGTTCATGAACACAGATCAGACGCCGTTGGCCACAAATCTGTAAACAGAATGGTCGTCTAGCCAGCCCAAAAAGCATGGCAAAAAGGCAAAGACTGGACCCTGCCGATCGTGGACGGCTTACGTTGATTGACGAACGGATTTTCTGGCCGCGAGGTGGCTAGGCGTCTGAACGTGTCCCATTCCACCATCCAACGTCTTGTAGAGAGACGTTTCAGGCCACTGGCAGCGTGCAGGATTGGCCACGATCAGGCCGTCCTCGGTGTACATACAGACATGCTGACTGATTCCTCCTGCTGTCTGCCCTACACAATCGGACTGTCACCTCATCCACCTTAAGGCGTGAGCTCCTGCAGGCTGCAAATGTCAATGTCAGTAGAAGGAGTTTTTGTACTGTTTGCACGAGTTCGGGCTGTCATCCCGGAGACCAGCAGTCCAAGTACCACTTACTCCAGCTCACCGCAGAGCACGGGCAGACTGGTGTCGTCATCACGTTCGCTGGACGAGGCAGCAATGGTCTTGAGTGCTGTTCACAGAAGAGTCCTGCTTCACCTTGGCATTCAATGCAGACCCGAGTGTGACGAAGGCCAGGAGAACGTTTTGCTGACGCCACAGTTCGTGAGGTGGATCGTTACAGAGGGGGTTCTGTGATGGTCTAGGGTGCTTCAGTTGTCAAGACAGAACTCCCCTGTACGTCATTCAAGGCATGCTGACAGGGGTGCGGTACCGTGATGAGATTGTGAGGCCCCTGATCCAGCCCGCCCTTCAGGCCATGGGTAACGCTGCTGCTTTTCCAAGACGACAACGCCCGTCCACACCGAGCCCGTGTCGTGGACGATCATCTGCAGCAAGAGGGGATCATCCGGATGCAGTGGCCATCTCGCTCATCTGGCTCCAATTGAGCACCTCTGGGATGTCCTTGGACGGCAGGTAGCCCACCCCCCCCCCCCCCCCCCCGCCTGTTGACGTGGCCCAGCTCACTCTCTTTCTGCAGCAGGAGTGGCAGGGGCCATACCGCGGGACACTCTTCGGACCCTGGTGGACTCCATGCGTCGACGTTGTGCCGCTTGCCTGGCGGCAAACAGTGGCTACACTCGGTACTGAATGGTGCAGTTTTCAGTTGTGGCTTATGTGACGTTCCTGAGGAAGGGTGGATTGGACATTACAGCCCCGCTGTCCGCGTTTGATTTGTTGATTTCGTGCAATGGTCCAATGAATTTGTTCTTGAATAAATTTGGAAGATTTTGAGTCCATTCTTCTTAACATTGGCTGTAGTGTTTTTGGTCTGGGAGACAGCGTTGGCAATGGCCCTTAACTTTTTGCCAGTAGTATATATTGCTTCAAACTGTCGCTTGTTATTCCAGAGAGATGGAGGGATGTCCGCATAGCACATGAAATGTAGAGCTGTCTATGCGTTGTTCTACATAGAAATCACATGTTTTTACATGTGTTTGACTAGCTGCATAGCCTATGGTTGTTTCATTTTCTTACACAGCTTCACTTAGATAAATTGGAAGTGCACAGTATTTTTATTGTATGTTTGTTGCGTGGTAAACGTCACCTCTGATAATAAAATAACATTTTAATGTCCTGTAATGTGAGTGCCCGTGATTGTCAAAGCAGAGCTGTCGACTCATGTGGGATCAAGTTCAACGACTATAGACGGAGGAGAGATGCTGAAGGGACTAGGGCAGGCGAAAGGGGAAGGAGGGTGTCCGTGTGTCAGGCTTTGATTTAATAGGATATCTGGTCATGGTGTCTGCACGTCGCAAACGTCTGTCGCTAACGCAAAAAAAAAAAAAAAAATTGAAATTATTTAGAAAGTCAAAACAAATCCAGTAACACAGATGAAGAAATAAGGAAGAATATGAAACTGCACCGTCGACACTGGCAATCAAACTGGCTTCCAAAGAGAAGTGTGAAAGTCAGTATTTTGGAAGTGAGGACACCGTGGCACCCCAGAACTCATTTTTAGGTACCTATCAGAGAGAATCAAATGAGACGTTTGACAGAACTGATGCACGTACATGCACTTAGGTGCCTTTGTGCACCTATGTGGACTGCTGTGTTATGAAATTGAAAAACAAAAATACATTCCTTTTGAGATTGTACTCTTCACTATTCATAGTTGAGTTTTGATTTTTTTTTTGTTTTTTTCGTCCAGCTGTGCAACAATCAACCTTATCTGTTCCGTCAAAGAGTGTAACATTTTTTAGGGATTTTTTTTTTCCGTCTGAAGTGTCAACAATCATCCTGTTTCCTTGTTTCACAGAATATTATAATTTGAGAGATTTTTTCCGTTCAGTGTGGCAACAATCATCCTTACATTACATTTCACAGAATGTGAAAAATTGAGGAATTTCTTTTATTTCATCGATCTGTGACAACAATCATCCTTTTCTGTTGTTTCACAGAATGTGACAGTTTGAAGGGTTTTATTTTTCTTGTTCAGTGTAACAACAAGCATCTTTTCTCTGTTGTTTCACAGAATGTGACAGTTTGAAGGTTTTATTTCTTGTTCAGTGTAACAACAATCATCCTTTTTTCTGTTGTTTCATAGAATGTGAACATTATATATCAGACAGTATAACTGCCATTCCATTAAATGTATATAACTGACCTAATGTATATTGCTAATAATGAAGAACTCTTGACTGTATACTGATAAATTCTCCCGTCGTGTCCGACGGAGCAGTAGGCAGGCAGGTCATCTGCTAATGTGGGTCCTCACATGGGAATGAAGACCAATTCATGAAGCACAAGGTCGTCCACAGACGCTGCATGGAATGGAGTCCTGCAAGGTTGGGGCCTGTTTCCTTCGATCCCTCTTTTCCTAGATGGCAGCTGCTCTGTTGCGCTCGAATATCACTAAGCCCTGGGTACACCATTACATTCATTGTGTTCTGTCAAGGGCGACATCTTCCCAGGAAGCAGTGTTGATGCTGCAGCTTCTGAGGCTGGCCTTCAAGGTGTCTTTTTATCTCTTGCAAGTCCTTCCTTGCTCAGATTGTCCTTCCTTCAGTTGTCCATAAAGCAGCATCTTTGGAGTTCTGCTGTCACCCATACGGACAACGTGTCATGCCCCTCGGATCTGGCTTTTGATGAGTATACACTGTGCTGGGTGGGTCCACTTATTCTGGATCTGTAGGTTGGACACTGTCTTGCCATTTGATGCTGCAGATCTTGTGCAAGCATCGTTGATGGAAGTGTTCGAGTTGTTGGAGATATTGGCGGTGCGTGGTCCAAGTCTCACAACAGTAGAAGAAAGCACTTAGAACCACAGCTCTGCACACGGTAACCTTCGTGCGAAATTTGATGCCACGGTCTTACCACACAGTCTTTGAGAGTCTGCCAAAGACAGAACTGGCCTTTGCAGTGCGCAGCATCATTTCTGCATCCAGAGATCCGTAGCTGCTAACACTGTTGCTCAAAAAGCAGAACTTGTCCACATTTTTACCACTGTGATGTTGATGAGACAGGTGGCGGTAGGAGCACTGCCAGCTCCGGGCAGTGAATGCTAAAACATGGCCTCGGTCTTACCAAGACTAATTGTAAGTCCAAAGCGTTGACAGGCCCTTGCAAAACGATCTGTGATGCACTGCATGTCTTCACGGGAACACGCAGCCAGTGCACAGTCATCAGCAAAGAGGAACTCTCTCAGAAGCGCATGAAATACTTTAGCCTGGCCTGAAGTCGTCGAAGGTTAAAGAGATTGCCATCTGAACAAAACTCAATGCATAACTCCTTGCCACAGTACAGGAATGCATCAATCAGCAC
>JADBJO010006142.1:135479-141479 GCA_016801955.1 Conus betulinus
AGATTGTTTAAGTCCTTGTGTCTTTTACTCATACATTTTCGTAGGTATTAACCTTCGCGAATCGTGTGGACTTCCGCACAATAGTTAATTTTACCTGTCAGGATCTGTGTAGGCACACCGGTCTTCGTCCACTCCCTCCAGACAGTCCAATCTACCATTACAGGGGAAGAAGAGCGGGGAATGTTGTCGGAATGAAGGCACAGAGCAGTTAATCGTGTTCCCACAGTTTCCAGCATGAGGAAGATCATCTTGAAACCTCGAGCTCCGTGACTTCTAGTACTGCTGACAAAATGAAAGCACAGGCTGACTGTATGTCGTCGAACAGGGGGCAGAGGATTGGACGCTGGGAGTTTCTGGGTGTTCCGCGTGCAGTATCTTTCGCCAAGCCAGTGTGTGTTTCTTCTACAGGGATAAAGTTCTAGGTACTCCGAGTCGCACGTGCCGATAGAAAGGTGTAGGAATTTCACCAGCACAGACACTACTGGTGGCAAGGTCAAGGTCTTCCACAAGTTCAGACCTGTTGGGTACACCGATTTCCCATCCCACAATGGTGGTGACTGAAGGTAACCTGGAATTGTCACATAGGTTATCATGAATTATTATCATCAGCCAGCAAGTTATTTTTCTTTTACATTAAGCTAATGCTCTGTAATCTCTTACTACTAACAATAAAACAGTTTAGTTTCTTTTTATCTTTTTTTTTTGTTGTTTTATTCACAAAAGGTATCAGACAAATCTGTCCGCTGGCTTTCACAGCAGTTGTAGTTTCGGCAGTAGCAGCAACAGTAATAGCAGTAGTAGTATGGTGGTGGTGGTGGTGGTGGTGGTGGTGCGAGGATTAGGAGGAGGAGGTGGGGTGCAGGAAGGGGGAGAAGAAGAAGAAGAAGAAGAAGAAGAAGAAGAAGAAGAAAAAAGTAAAAGACAAACATGAAGATGAAGAAGAAGACCGACCGATGATGTTGACGACGACGGCCATGATGATGATGATGATGATGATGATGATGATGATGTTGATATCAAGTTAGGGAGGGAGGATGGGGAAAACGAGGATCGTTAGATATTATTATTAACAATGTCGTTAACACAGAGAGAAACAAGGTCAAAAGACATTAAAGGTTCACACACACATACATACACACACAGACACACAGACACACACACACACACACACACACACACACACACACACACACACTTTATATTTTTTTGTCATTTTAGTAACACATAAAGCCTGAAAGTTTCTTTGGATGACGTAGGATGTACAAGAAAGAAAAGCTAATCTGGCCCTGGTGCTTACAATCTTCAAACTGAAAACCGAGTAAACATGAAACAACCATTCCCATTAAGAAACGAAAGTTTAACGGATATATCAGTTGTCCTTTTCTCGGCTGATTTCTTTTTCATTGCTGCTGGAAATCCAGGAAACCCTGATTTTTTCCACCGCAGCAGGATGGGGTATACCAGCTCAATGCTCGTCGCCCCCCTTCACGTCCTGCCCTTGCCCTCGCTCCCCTTTTTCCTAACCCCGGCCCTCCTGCCCCGGGACATCCTGTAGCTTCCTTTTTCATTTCTTTCTTTGCCATTTCACCCTGGTGTCTTTTTGCTCTGTGCCATTTCGCACCGTCTGGTTTTGGGTGTGTTTCAGCCTCAATCAAGCATCCCCATTAATTACAGCAATATCAAATCGTCGTTTTGTACTGAACATTTTTAGTCAGTTTATTCGTGCTGCCTGGGATTTGAGTGTGTATCAGCCTCAATCAAGCATCCCCATTTATTAAAGAAATATCAGATCGCTGTTTTGTGCATGAGATTTTATTCAATTTATTGCACAAGTCGCATAAGACACATGCATGCACGTATGTAAGTGTGCACGTATACACAAGTCCCCACATGTAAGCACTCACATGCGCACATGTTTGGTTACCAACACATACACAAAGGCCAACTAACACAAACGCCAACATCCATTAACAGAGAGAGAGGATATGGGTATTTTACTCATGAAGAGGACATTGCCTCTCACGAATGGTGGGCAACAAAACAATCATTCCAAAGCATATATTACAATATAACTGACCAAGCGTAACATATTAAGAAGCAAGCACAGATTGTAATTAAAATGCTTTATATTGGTAAATGGACAGGTGTTTGGCTGTTCGTTCATTACTCAATGCTAGGAGTAAACTAAAAAGAAAAAGACATGAATATTCATAGTACTTTAAATGGATACACCTTACCCTTAAATCACTTAGTATGAGACAGCACAAAACAAAATGCACCTCGTCTTCTCTAGCTTGTTTACACAGTGGACAAATCAAATCAACAAGTGCGTGTTGTTTGTACTGAAACTAATGGATAGCGATTTCTGAAACGTCAAGTCTAAATGTTTGTAGTAATGATTTTTAAAAATCTATCTAGATTCAATTTTAAATGCATTTTGTAAGCAGCTAGTGTGCAGCAAGTTTTATGCAAGTGAATCTTTCGCTCTTCTTAGATGAAATCCCATTCTTGCCACCTAGGACGAAACAAACTTTCCTTAAATGCAGCAAGAAACTGGTTTACTTCTCCAACGCCTCGGTTTAGCCATAAATATCCAAACCATACATACACAATTTAGAATTAATACCAGATACCCCATTTGTTTTGTCACTAGAATCTTAATCAAACAATGTACAAATATGCCGTTCGTTGTAATCTTGCCTCATCCATTTTTGTCAAACTTAACCAGTATTGTGCACACCTAATTGCAGAATTTATGTAAATGGAGTATCTATTTGTCCTTCCATATATCAAATCATTTGATGTTTGCATTTGAACTGCTAGACACTTTTAAGAACAAGTAGGTGCACATTTTCATAATGGCGGGCTGCACTACTTAGTTGCCACACAATTCAGCCCCATATTGAACAATTGGTTGTACTTGTGTGTCAGTAATTTTAGATATACAAGAAAACAATCACAGTTTAATTTAAACAATTTTTGCAGTATGTATAACATTGCATACTTGCTCTGCTGGCAAGATTTTGACACGACACAGTAAAACCCAATCTTGCTGAAAAATAAATGTCTAAATACTAATAAACATTAACGACGGGCACAGGAATTCCATCACAAGTCCAACATTCTCTCGCTGCTAAGTATTTGCCTGTCCTAAAAAAAACAACTACATTACTTTTACTTTACTCATATTCAACTTCAGGCAGAGTCCTTAGGCTGCCCTATGTAGGCTGTTCAATGTGTCTGTAGAGTAGCTATTGTTTTAGACCAGAGAGTCACATCTTCTGCCAGAAGTAATTCAAATAATTCAAAGCAATCACATGTGAAGGTAGTATCATGTTTTCCATTTCTGATCACTTCCAATGCTAACTCATTCATAAATAAGGTAAACAACACAAGGCTAGTAATGTCACCTTGTTTTACCCCTCGGATACAATTTTCATAGCCTGTCAGTTTTCAGCCAGAGCGAATTCTAGTCCCGACTGTGGCATACATACTGTGAATACAACGAAAAAGTTTTCCTTTGATATCCATTTTTTTTCCCAAACGAATAGGCCACAAAAAATTTCTTTCAGTGGAGTCGTAAGCTTACTCAAAATCAATAAAAACTACATAAAGTTTGTGGTTATAACAAAACTGGTTTTGTATTAAAACAAATTTTAAATATTAGTGACAGCGCATCGTCAAAAAACGTAGACAAACGAATCAAAGACAAAACACGACGCGTTTCGACCTCTTAGGCCTTCTTCAGGCAAGACACAAAACACTCAGGACAAAGAAAATGAACGAGCAATCACTTATCTTCATCCACTTGGACGCAAGATAGGCGTTGAATAAATGCTTTTTGAATGAAAGTTAATAATGTGTAAATATGATAAATTGAGCCTCTTTTAAACCTAGCTTGACGTTCCCCTGTAATATCTTGTGTGTGAATTCATTCCTGGATCCTGTTGTTTACAGGAGAACTCAAAAGTGTACTCTATCATGCTCGTGGAAAAATATCTTAAGAAACATTAGCGGTTCCACGGTTCCGATCTCCAGCTATATGATTACATTCACATCATTCAAATCAAGCATGCAATCAGTAAGACATTCTCCAAGAGAAAGAGTAATTTTTTCATCATCAAAATAAGCACAATATGACGAACTCTCGAGTGGCACATAAGTACAAACATACGATACATTCTGTGTTAAACCAAACACAGATTTGTCAATCAAAAAGAAAGGAGCATTAGAACAATTTGTTTGGAGCTGTCTCACATAAGGCACAAAATCATTTTTGATCAGACAACACAACCCTTGAACGTCTGCATTAACTCGTAAACTTGATAGCCTGTTTGTTAAATGCAGTATAGCGTGTAAGCACGTTAAATCAAGACTTTCCACTAAAGTTTTCATCAGACAGATAAAGTAACAATTAAACAAGTATGAGAGAAATGTCTGTTGTGAATTTAGAAAGAATTCCATTTAATTCCAGTGCAAGAACATAAAAAGATTTTGATCATTAATTATTCAGATCACGTTCATTCGCATGCAGAGCAGAAGTACAATACAATTTTTTTCATAACCATTTTCACGTACATAGACTGATTGATTTCTCACATGCACATAACAGGAACAAAAACAGTCTCTCCCTCGTTACGATAGTTCTCTTGAGGCAGCCGCCTGTCTTTCTCATCAGCAGTGCCACGTGCTTCTGTTGATACTTGTCTCTGCTCTGAATGTAAAGTATCCCTGTTTCCTCCTTGAGTGGTGGTGACATAATCAGCACACAACAGGATGCATGTTAATTCTTCACTGTCGTGATACAAATCGTATCAGGTTCGAAAGAGATAATATCCAAAAGCTGATATTGTGATCATTTCCTTCTCTAATTACACTGAAATATTCATACCCCTGAGCCACCGTAGAACCAATGTTTACAGTGTCACAGTTAGACAGTTCACTCACCGCTGTCGGGTCAATGTCACTGTCACAAACAGCCTTCTCTGCACGTGAGTTTTGCCTGCACCAGTCAAACAAAACTGGTGTCACTGCAAGACGGCGTCCCCCCTATACAATGTCTCTGATGCTGGATCCGTCACCACTGTCAAGACCGTATTTCTTTTTCCTTCAAAAAGAAAGTGAGCAAAGACCATGGTTGCACGTTTTTCTTCACTCCCAGCTTTCACCAGATGAAGAGTTAATTTCTTTCTCACCTTACTCACTCACAAAGAAAAGTCCTCTCCTGCAAACACCTGTGAAACTTTCAGTTTATTTCTTGCGTTCAGAATCCTTTCTTTGTCCTTAGGAAACGTGCAGTGAGCGGTCACGGGAGAGTTGGGTCTCGAGTTCAAGCGGTGCACAGTCAAAAAGAAAATCTCCTGTAAGCTCCACTTTGTCCGTAATGACGTCATGGACCACAGCTTCACACTCCTGCTGAGTTTTTTGTTTTGTTTTCGAGGAAGTTCACAGAGAATTGGGTTCTTTCATTTCGATTGTCCTTCCAAATCACAAGTCTTACGTTCCAAAGAATCCATTCTCCTCTTCAGAATGTCATCGCAGTTTTGGATGTCTTCATTTTGCCGTCGTCACAGCTCTGACACTTGCTGTCTCAAGGATCTCAATTCTCCACGCAGTGCAGCGTATTCATCCTGTAAATCCTTCATGTAGCCTTTCATTTCATCGATCTTTGTATTCAAAGTTTGAGGCATGGACGTTAAATCCAGATTTCAGGGATGTTGGGTTATTGGCGTAGCTCTCGGTGTACTGGTTGAAGTATGGGGCTTCTCCACACTGTCGCTGTGGTCAGCACTGGTCAGGCTGGTCTGTTGTAGGGAATTCTTTTGTAGTTTTTTTTTTGGCTTCGCACCGCCACACAGCAATAAACAATTACCCCCATAATGAACCACCAGATGGGAACCAAAAATAACACCTTCCAATAGTCTTGAAATTCAGTTTTTTCTTTGTTTTTTTGTTTCATGGCTGCTTGATTTCAAGCTTTTTTCATCATGTCTACAAAAT
>JADBJO010006143.1:15000-25000 GCA_016801955.1 Conus betulinus
GTTTGTTTTGTTTGTGCGTGTGTATGTGTGTGCGTGTGTATGTGTGTGTGAAGAGAGAGAGAGGAGAGAGAGAGAGAGAGAGAGAGAGAGAGAGAGAGAGAGAGAGAGAGAGAGAGAGCATGCATCTAAATGATGATAGTTTACTCAGTTTTGGCGGAACCTCTCTGACCCTCATCAACAAGAGAACGGAGTTAATACAGTTACTGGCATGCTATAGGTCAGTGATCAAAAAAGTATAACGACAATCAACCGAGGAAGATGTAATAGGAAAAAAAAAATTCACGTGCATCACATATGATCGTTGACCTTATGAATCCATCAAAGGCAGAGCTTTCAAAGCTGATTATACAACCTAGGCATTTGAGTAATCTGTTTTACACAGAGTGGTCAACCCTGGTCAGTTCAGTCCTCATCATGACATGTTGTGGGTCTGTAGGGGCGGGGTTCATGCTCAGCTTCCACCTCTCCATCTCTCCTCCTTGCCTCTACATCTTCAGGAGTGTGTCTGAGAGAAAAAGGCCCGTGGCTCTTACTTTTAGGGGATGCAGGAGGGTAAAATAATGGCTGAACATTTTTTTTTTCAAATATCTCTCATGACTCTGAAATCTTAAAGACAAGAGTCATCTTGTTCATATTGAAGATGAATTAGACATGGTTGTGTTATCCCTCTCTGTGTCTTTTCATTCATGAACACCAAATAGACACATCAACATGCGTGATACCACTAAATCTGTAAACTTCGATGCGATTGGTGGCGAGAGTCGTGGGTATTCACGGGTGGGTTATTCTGATGCGCTGTATTGCCAAAGTTTGGTATGGACGTCCGACTCCAATGAATCTTGCCATTGTGCACTGAATGTAGAATGAGACGCGAGAGAGATGGGGGGGGGGGGGGGGGGGGGGGGGGGGGTGGGGGGGGGGGACAAAACTCATGCGCAAAAAAAGGGGGGGGGGGTCTGCCTGTTTGTCAGTTGGTCTCTCTGTCTGTCTGTCTGTCTGTCTGTCTGTCTGTCTGTCTGGGGGTCTGTATGTCTGTCTCTGTCTATTTTGATTTGACAAACTCATGCGCAAAGCGGGTGTCTGTCTGCCTGTTTGTCAGTTTGTCTCTCTCTCTCTGGTCTGTCTGTCTGTCTGTCTGTCTGTCTGTCTGCCTGTCTGTCTGTCTGTCTCTGTCTCTTTCTTCTCTTTTTCCTCCCCTCCCCTCATCCCCTCTCTCTTCCCTCTCTTCCTCCCTCCCCTCTTCTCTCTCATCTCTCTCTCTCTTTCCTCTTTTTCTGTCTCTGTCTCTGTCTGTCTGTCTGTGTCTGTCTGTCTGTCTGTCTGTCTCTCTCTCTCTCTCTCCTCTCTCTCTCTCTCTCTCTCTCTCTCTCTCTCTCTCTCTCTCTTCTTCTTCTTCTTCTTCTTCTTCTTCTTCTTCGTCGTCGTCGTCGTCGTCGTCGTCGTCGTCGTCGCCGCCGCGTCTTCTTCTTCTTCTTCTTCTTCTCTTCACTCTCTATATCTCTCTCTTTCTCTTTCCTTGCTTTTCCCTCCCCCCCCCCCCCCTCCCTGTCTTTCTCTCCCCCCCTCCCTTTCCTTTTCCTTCCTTCTCTCCCCCCTCTCTCTCTCCCACTCTGTCTCTCTCGCTCTCTTCTCTCTTTTTTTCCTTCCTTATCCCTCTTTTTTCTTTCTATCTGTCTGTCTCTTTCTCTGTTTGTTTGTCTGTCTATCTATCTGTCTATCTGTCTTTCTCTGTCTTTATCTTTCTCTCTCTCCTTCCTTTTCCTTATGTCTCTCTCTTTCTCTCTCCCTCTCTTTCTCTCCTTCCCTTTCTTTCTCTGTCTGTCTGTCTGTCTGTCTGTCTGCCTGTCTGCCTCTGTCTCTGTCTGTCTGTCTGTCTGTCTGTCTGTCTGTCTGTCTGTCTCTCTCTCTCTCTCTCTCTCTCTCCATACAAACAGTCCATCAGTGAAGAGCTATGATGTAAAGTCCACACAGCCCAGTGAAGGGGAAATGGAGAGGCTTATCTTCCACCATTACTCTCATTGTCTGCGCATGTCAGTGTGGGTCTTCCAGCCACGCTCTGTTTGCACACGACCCTTCCTTTGATGAAATGGGCGCCATTTTTGTACGTCGTTAGTCAGTGGACTGAGGTTTACCATCATCATAATAAGCTGCGTCTGCGTCACGCGTTCACCATCTTAGAAGCAGTAGTGGTAGTAGTAGTAGTGGCAACAGCAGCGACAATGGCAGCAGCAGCAGCAACAGCAGCAGCAGTAGTAGTAGCAGCAGCAGCAGCAGCAGCAGCAGCAGCAGTAGTAGTAGTAGTAGTAGTAGTAGTTTTTTTTTTTTTTTTTTTTTTTTGTCAAGCGTTTACATACACCATCTATCGTCTGTGTGGTCGATGATGGAACGGAGTTTAAACAGACTGAACCAAATGAGTGGGTAGCTTGTTCAAACCCAGTGTTTCGTGTTCATCATTATCTTTTTGATTCTCTACAAGAAAAAAAGAAAAAAGAACATTACCAAAAAAAAAAAATTCTCCATTTTTTTTTCATTCAAACTATGCAAATCACATTCTGCGACAGTCAAGTCAACGTAACATTTTGCAAAGAAAAATGTTGTCTGTTGCCATATAAAGCTTCAAATCTGGGTGTGATGTAAGCTTATGACGTATGCTTGGGCCGCACGTCATGCACTTCATGGATATTTGACGTCTTGATCCATTCTCTGTCGCTGGCTGGCGTACTCTGTGTTGATGGTGAAAACGCCATAATTGTTCTTAGTCTCACCAGGTGCTGTCCCCTGATATTTCCCGCCTTCCAGCGTGGCCGGGTGTTCTTCAGAGGAAAGGTGACGGATGTTGTCCGTGTCGTTTTGGACAGGAGTTTCAGCAACACCAGGCAAGGGGCTACTGACGCCAGGAGGGCCAGTCCTGAGAGGTAGAAGATGCCGTCCACTAGTCCGAAGCCCCTCAGGATGGCCTCTGCACTCTTGTCCGCTACCAGCGAGCCCAGACCACTGGAAGAGGAGGTGAGGCCGACTGCCAGGGGCAGATGGTCCGTTCCCAGCGTCAGCGGTATGACGTAATACATCAGCGGCTTTCTGAGGCCGTAGAACAAGCCAAAAATGGCACTGTAGGCAATGGCATAGTAGAAGTCGCCCCTGATGATCTGCACGGTCAAGGTGGGGCCCCCCATCCCCGTGCCCCACACCACCGCCATCAGCACCAGCGACAGCAGCAGGGAGGGCTGGCACCGTGCCACACAGGCACTGACCAGGGAGCCCAGCAAGGCCCCGGCCGCCATGCACAGCACCAGGAACTGGGAGAACAGGAAGAAGTCGCCGCCGGCCACGTCGATGTAGGATCGAGGGAGATCCGCCCCTAAACCAGTGAAGAAAAAGATGGCGGCCAAGAGGTACACCAATGGCGACTTCAGCATTGCCAACCCACTGATGTTCAACATCCGGGCCCTTAGACTCTCCTCAGGAGCATCCCGCATATGCAGATTGAGTGGGGTCAGGGTCAGAGCTGCAACGATGGCTATGGCGTACGTGGCAGCCTGGTACTGGAGCAGACTTGCCCAGGACGAACTGTCCACTCCGATTTCCGGGGAAAAGTAAAGTCTGAACGAAAAAGAAGACGATGGTGGCCAGATAACCGGAAGCTTCCTGTATGGAGAGCGCGCGCAGAGGACGTTCCCGGAAGTACTCCATCAGCGCCACCACTACTGACGTTACCAGCAGGTTGTTCCCTATGCCTGGAAGTACCCCCAGCAGGAAGACCATGGCGGCAGTGCCAGAGCCAGGCAGAAAGGAGGCCAGCACACAAGCCAGGCCGGACACAACCGCGCCCCCACCGCCGTCGCTCGGTAATTGACCACAGTGATGGCCACGCCACTCAGGATGCCAGACAAGCTGTATATGCCCTGGTAGGTGTCCACCACCAGCTGATTCTGTGAGGAAGCCCCGGCCGACTGCGATGGATCATCACTGTGGGTGGTGTACTCCTCGCTGACGGCTCTCTTGGCTCGCCTCCCTGTGAACTGTGTGGTCCTCTCTGCCCCAGACGGACGTGAGTATTGAGGGGTTGGAGAGGTTCTCTGTCCTGCAGACGGCAGACAACTCATGTCTGGACCCTTGGAAAGGGCTGAGAGATCACACGTAGTTGTGGGCCTTGTTCTTGTCACGGGTGGAATGAGAGTGTCAGTACGTTTTTCTTCCAGTTGTGTTGGAGGTGCTCGTTCTCCTGCTGCAGGGAGAAAAAAAAGAGGAACCACCACCTTTTGGTCTGGCTGGGGCAGACCTTGTCTGTGACGAAGTGAACGTAAAGCCGTAGCAGATTCTGGCGCTTTGAACATGTTTGAATGCTCGTCTGGGTGTTCTTCTCCGGGTGACTCAGAAATCATTTTTCTTTCGAGGGAGGCTGAAGGTGTGACCGTGTTCGTGCTTTGTTCAGTCGCAGTGGAAACCATGCCATCGTCTGCGTGTTTTCTGGAGGCTGGCGACACGGAAGCGCTGATATCTAACCTTGCTAAAGCTCTGTCCATCGCAACTTTGGAAAGCTCCGACATGTTCAAATGACTGTTTATTTTGACTTCTACTGCTTGTGGATTTGCGAGTTCTACCCTGGATAACTTCAACCGAGAATTGCTCATTCTGGTGTTTCCATCTTCAAACACTTGTGTGACTTTTGGTTGAATTTGGGATACTCTTCTCGTCACATAGACGCTGGCTGTTTCAAACCTAAACGTAGTGCCCTTAACATCTCGGGAACTAAAACCGCGCTGTTTTTTCTTTGCTCTTTGTGCTGGCAGATGACGGTTGCGTAGTATAGGCAACTAGTACTTCTGATTTATTCAGCACGGACTCAGATAATGGTAGTTTTCAACGACTTTGCGGTCGGCGATGGCAATGTGTTTTTGGAGGAAGGAAAAAAAGGAAGGGTCAGCTTCATTTGTTGTCGTGAACTGAGAGGCGGGGTATTTACTAGTGCAGCGTCTTCTCTTGACGTTTGGAAATGAACGTTTTTGCCCGGCTGTCCTGTTGCTCGATGCTCTCAGTGATTCAGACTGATTTCCTGTTGTCTGTGTCGAGCTATTGACAGCAGACTTGTTCTTTTCTTTCGACGGTGGTCTCCGGACACTGAACATAGACAGAGATGTCATGTGTTCAAAGCCATCCTCCGTCTTCATTGGAGTCACCCGTGAACTTGAGCTCTTTGTCTCCACAGACGTCATAATTCCAACACACACTGACGTCAGAGCCAGAACGTCACACAGTGACAGTAGTAGTAGTAGTGGTGGTGGTGGTGGTGGTGGTGTTAGTAGTAGTAGTAGTTATAATTACATATGATGACGATGATGATGATGATGATGATGATGATGATGATGATGATGATGATATTATAAGGTGTCCAGAGTAATTCTGTTGTCAAAGAATTCTAATACAAGCATTTGAATTTGTGCTGATGACCATTTTAAAGTTATTTTTATGCTTGTGTCCGTATGTTTCCTTCTGTATGTTGGTATCCAACTCTCTCTCTCCCTCCCTCCCTCCCTCTCTCTCTCTCTCTCTCTCTCTGTGCGTGCGTGTGTGTGTGTGTGTGTGTGTGTGTGTGTGTATGTGTGTGTGTGTGTATGTGTGTGTGTGTGTGTGTGTGTGTGTGTGTGTGTGTGTGTGTGTGTGTGTGTGTGTGTGTGTGTGTGTGTGTGTGTGTGTGTGTGTATGTGTGTGTGTGTGTGTGTGTGTGTGTGTGTGTGGTGTGTGTGTGTGTGTGTGTGTGTGTGTGTTCCATTTATTTCACTGTTGTTGCTTTCTACATGTGCTAGCTCATGTTAATTGGACAAGTTGGGAACTTCCTTTCTTTCGCTTTCTTTCATTGTTCTGTTTTACACTTCGTGACTGCTTTACATGCTGATGAAACTGCTTCTGCAAGCAGCATTGCCTTGGAGCTATCATGCAACTGGCGGCAAATTATGGCTTCGTTATTTCTCACATACCACTTATGTTTTCTGGCTTCATGTATAATTGTTTTCATGTTTTTTACGTGTTTTGGGAGAGGAGAGAGAGAGAGAGAGAGAGAGAGAGAGAGAGAGAGAGAGAGAGAGAGAGAGAGAGAACTCGTGAACTCGTGACTTTATAATGTGAGGCCTCCAGCCACATGGGACACGTAACATCAAATTGTTTATGCTATTGAAAATGAATGAATATAGAAAAATGTTCAGAGAGAGAGAGAGAGAGAGAGAGAGAGAGAGAGAGAGAGAGAGAGAGAGAGAAGGTGGTGTCTTTCACGTTGTCCATTCCTTGCTACATTTTGGAAACCAGTTTTTCACCTACTCACTTTTTCTTTATGTTCTTGACCAATCCGACTTTCTTGGTTTTGTTTAACCCTTCCATTGAACTGTCCATTACTTAACTGTCCATTTTAATTAACTGTCCACTTTCATTAACTGTCTATTTTCATTGACCAGAAAAAAAAGGCAAAGCACGAATTATGTCAACAAAACCCCAGCAGCCCTCCCACAAAAAACACGGCATCATCAATGGCTGGAATAATATTTTGGTTGACTTTTTTTTTATGTCAGTATTGTTCCTTCCAAAGCAAAATGCACTCTTCATCTTCTAGCCAAAGTTGGAATATTCCCCAAGTCTGCTACAGTTCCTCACAAGGACGTCAACAGGAAGAGAGGGCACAGTGTCTGCTACAATTCCTTACAATGACGTCAGCAGGAAGAGAGGGCACAGTGTCTGCTACAATTCCTCACAATGACGTCAACAGGAAGAGAGGGCACAGTGTCTGCTACAATTCCTTACCATGACGTCAGCAGGAAGAGGAGGCACAGTATCTGCTACAATTCCTCACAATGACGTCAACAGGAAGAGAGGGCACAGTGTCTGCTACAATTCCTTACCATGACGTCAGCAGGAAGAGAGGAGGCACAGTGTCTGCTACAATTCCTTACCAGGACGTCAACAGGAAGAGAGGGCACAGTGTCTGCTACAATTCCTCACAATGACGTCAGCAGGAAGAGAGGGCACAGTATCTGCTACAATTCCTCACAATGACGTCAGCAGGAAGAGAGGGCACAGTGTGTGCTTTCACGACCTGTGAAAAGAGGCAGGGCGGAACACAAGTGGAGTGACGTTAACTGCCAGGGATTTACTGCCGTGAAGTCAGTTGGAAACTTGGAACACTGTGGGGCCAGGGGGTGTGGAGATGACGTTGGGAGGAGGTGCAGCTGGAAAGAAGGAGGGGGGAGGGGAGGAGTGGAGGGAGGAGTTGTCTGCCAGTAGAACGTGCTGAGGGTTGGTCGTGACGGCCAGGACCACAGTGCAGGACCACAGTGCAGGTGGCGGCTCCTCTGTCATGACGGCCAGGACCACAGTGCAGGTGACGGCTCCTCTGCAGGTGACGGCTCCTCTGTTATGACGGTCAGGACCACAGTGCAGATGACGGCTCTTCTGTTATGACGGTCAGGACCACAGTGCAGGTGACGGCTCCTCTGTCATGACGGCCAGAACCACAGTGCAGGACCACAAGGCAGGTGACGGCTCCTCTGTCATGACGGCCAGGACCACAGTGCAGGACCACAGTGCAGGTGACGGCTCCTCTGTCATGACGGCCAGGACCACAGTGACCACAGTGCAGGTGACGGCTCCTCTGTCATGACGGCCAGGACCACAGTGCAGGTGATGGCTCCTCTTTCATGATGGCCAGGACCACAGTGCAGGTGATGGCTCCACTGTCATGACGGCCAGGACCACAGTGCAGGTGACGGCTCCTCTGTCATGACGGCCAGGACCACAGTGCAGGTGATGACTCCTCTCCATGGTCATGACGGCCAGGACCACAGTGCAGGTGATGGCTCCTCTCCATGGTCATGACGGCCAGGACCACAGTGCAGGTGATGACTCCTCTCCATGGTCATGACGGCCAGGACCACACAGTGCAGGGGATGACTCCTCTCCATGGTCATGACGGCCAGGACCACAGTGCAGGGGATGACTCCTCTCCATGGTCATGATGGCCAGGACCACAGTGCAGGTGATGACTCCTCTCCATGGTCATGACGGCCAGGGACCACAGTGCAGGGGATGACTCCTCTCCATGGTCATGACGGCCAGGACCACAGTGCAGGTGATGACTCCTCTCCATGGTCATGATGGCCAGGACCACAGTGCAGGTGACGGCTCCTCTGCATGGAGTGTGTGCTGGGACAGTGACAGTGAGCCCCCAGAATATCTGATAGGCATCAGCTGGAGGGGCAGATGGGAAATGAATAGCCTTGAAAAGAGAGAGAGAGAGAGAGAGAGAGAGAGAGAGAGAGAGAGAGAGAGAGAGGAGAGAGAGAGAGAGAGAGAGAGAGAGAGTGAGAGAGAGAGAGAGAAAGAGAGAGAGAGATGGAGAGAGAGACGGACAGAGTGTGTGTGTGAGAGAGAGAGAGAGTGAGAGAAACAGAGAGAGAGAGAGAGAGAGAGAGAGAGAGAGAGAGAGAGAGAGAGAGAGAGAGAGAGAGAGAGAGAGAGGAGACCAGAATCAGAAATGTCAATCACACTTGCATGTCCTTGCGTATTTTACGAGTCAAACCTAGAGTGTTGTGGCCCTTTATGCGAGATCCCACACTTGGAGAAGAAGAAGAAGAAGAAGAAGAAGAAGGAGAAGAAGAAGAAGAAGAAGAAGAAGAAGAAGAAGAAGAAGAAGAACAACAACAACAACAACAACAGCAACAAACACCACAAAAACAACAGCAACAACAACAGCACCACCACCACCACCACCACCACCACCACCACCACCACCACCACCATCAATACAACAACAACAACAACAACCGCAAGAGGAAGATGTATGAAAAAAATAAAGTAGAACAAACGTTCGTTAATGACTGAACACTAATGTAGGCCACTGCCGCAATTGATTTTTCTTACTGTTGAAATCCCTCTTTCACTTCATGATCAACATCATTTGTTGATGTATAGCTGCTCGCTGGGTATTTTGGTGCCCACAGACCCCAGTACACGCTGCCAGGGCTGAAGTAATCGGCTCTATACAGGGCTGATTTTCCGCCTGCCTGCCCCTGTACAGACGGAGCATTGGAGAAGTGAGAGGCGGGGCCCGCTCTGTCGGGTGGCCACTGGGGAAATCAGAAAGCCTTTCCGGCCAGTCTCCAGGAGTCAGGATCAGAACCAGGCTGTCTGGAACTGACCTTCCCTGTTCTGACCTTTCCGCTGCTTCCGCCGTCAGGTGAAGAATGAAGAAGTAGAGAGCAGGCCGTGACCCCATTGGCAGAGGTCACTGGGAACTCAGGGGAAGAAGGTAAAGGTCAGGCCGTGACCCCATTGGCAGAGGTCACTGGGAACTCAGGGGAAGAAGTAGAGAGCAGGCCGTGACCCCATTGGCAGAGGTCACTGGGAACTCAGGGGAAGAAGTAAAGGTCAGGCCGTGACCCGATTGGCAGAGGTCACTGGGAACTCAGGTGAAGAAGTAAAGAGCAGGCCGTGACCCCATTGGCAGAGGTCACTGGGAACTCAGGGGAAGAAGTAGAGAGCAGGCCGTGACCCCATTGGCAGAGGTCACTGGGAACTCAGGGGAAGAAGTAGAGAGCAGGCCGTGACCCCATTGGCAGAGGTCACTGGGAACTCAGGGGAAGAAGTAGAGGTCAGGCAGTGACCCCATTGGCAGAGGTCACTGGGAACTCAGGGGAAGAAGTAGAGGTCAGGCTGTGACCCCATTGGCAGAGGTCACTGGGAACTCAGGGGAAGAAGTAGAGGTCAGGCAGTGCCCCCTTTGGCAGAGGTCACTGGGAACTCAGGGGAGACAAGCGATGTGACTAGGCCGCCCAGTGATGGGAACGCAGAGATACCAAGTAATGAGTTTCGACCATTGAGAACTTGTACTACAAAGACAAACATGACAAAAAGGGAAAAACGTCACAGAAAAAAAAATAATGAAGACACAAACCAACCAATCAACAAACAATGTTTCTTACACATTTATTTTCTATACTCAATAGCAGTGTTCAAA
>JADBJO010006143.1:32500-57500 GCA_016801955.1 Conus betulinus
GGGGTACACTGACGTCTCTGTGAGGGCATTAGCAATGGGGTAGGGGAGGGGCAGACTGAGGTCTGTGTGAGGGCATTAGCAATGGGTGGGGAGGGGGTGGAACTGTATAGAGTTCACTGTAGCGGGAGCCTGCCATTCATTGGGACGTCTAATAGGGTGACGTGATCACCGCCATTAGTAAAGACACACAATGCTCGTCTGCGTCACTGGTCTAACGAACTCCCGGCCTGCCGCGGCCTTTGAACACCCCTCCCCCCACCTCCACCCCCCCTCCCCCTTTCCCAGTCTCTTCCAACAGCCTCCCCCCCCTCCTCACTATGTCTAGTCTTTCCGAGTTCCTTTCATCATCAAGTTCCTATTCAAAACCACGCCTCCAGTGCGTAGAGGAGAAGGTAATGGGGGAGACGGGAATGGAGGGTGGAGCTCTTTATGTTTCGTCTGGCTCTCTTTGTCTCACTTTGTTGCTCTCTCTCTCTCTTGCTCTCTCTCTCTCTCTCTCTCTCTCTCTCTCTCTCTCTCTCTCTCTCTCTCACACATGCTTACTTGTGTGTGTTGTGTGTGTGTGTGTGTGTGTGTGTGTGTGTGTGTGTGTGTGTGTGTGTGTGTGTGTGTGCAGAAGATGCACTGTAATCTTTAAAATGATTTTGCCCAAATTCTTTGTCCACCGTTTCTTCGAGATGTCTGCATATGATCTCCCTTTTTCATTGTAACTTGAAATGAAATCAAGTCAATGTGTGTGCATGTGTCTGTGTCTGTGTCTGTGTATGTGTCTGTGCATGTGTCTGTGTCTGTGTATGTGTCTGTGCATATGCGTGTCGGCATGCAGGCCTGCATGTGTGCGCGTATGCGTGTGTGTGTGTGTGTGTGTGTGTGTGTGTGTGTGTGTGTGTGTGTGTGTGTGTGTGTGTGTGTGTGTGTGTGTGTGTGTGTGTGTGTGTGTGTGTGTGTGTCTGCGTCAATGCGTCATGTGTGTGTGTGTGTGTGTGTGTGTGTGTGTGTGTGTGTGTGTGTGTGTGTGTGTGTGTGTGTGTGTGTGTGTATGTGCTGTTATGGTCCATCTTTTTTAAGCGAGGTAGGCCTAGTGTTTTCAAGCACCCTTCACTCACTGACCAAGCAGCATGTCTGTGTTGGACACTGACTGTAGGACACACATTTACCAAACAGCATGTCTGTGTTGGACACTGACTGTGGGACACACTGACCAAGCAGCATGTCTGTTGGACACCTGACTGTGGGACACACATTTACCAAGCAGTATGTCTGTGTTGGACACTGACTGTAGGACACACTGACCAAGCAGCATGTCTGTGTTGGACACCTGACTGTAAGACACACTGACCAAGCAGCATGTCTGTGTTGGACACCTGACTGTAAGACACACACACCAAGCAGCATGTCTGTGTTGGACACCTGACTGTAAGACACACACACCAAGCAGCATGTCTGTGTTGGACACCTGACTGTGGGACACACTGACCAAGCAGCATGTCTGTGTTGGACACCTGACTGTAAGACACACTGACCAAGCAGCATGTCTGTGTTGGACACCTGACTGTAAGACACACTGACCAAGCAGTATGTCTGTGTTTGATACCTGACTGTAAGACACACTGACCAAGCAGCTCTCTCTCTCTCTCTCTCTCTCTCTCTCTCTCTCTCTCTCTCTCTCTCTGTCTCTGTCTCTCTCTCTCTCTCTCTCTCTCTCTCTCTCTCTGCGCGCGCGCGCGCGCGTGCGTGTGTGTGTGTGTGTGTGTGTGTGTGTGTGTGTTGTCATCTCTGTGTGTAATCTTTATCCGACTTTAGCAGTAAATTGTTGTCTTTTTTGTTTAGACAGACCGTTTGTGACATGAATTAGGTGTGCATTTCATGGAAAAGTAAGTGTGCACAGAATAGATGCATGTGGTCACAATGTATACGGTGTGTTGGAGGGTCCAATACGACTGCCTTCAATATCTGAGGTAGGATATCATGGACATCAATTGAGCAACATTACGTTGCAAAGAAACTGTGGAGAGAAAGTGCGAGTGTGTTTCAATGACATTTCTGGCGTTTTCTTGTTTTAAGGTCTGATATTAGTCTCTAAACTATTCAGGGATCAATTTCGCACTTTTTGTAGTAGACCTAACAACATCAGCAAGGATATTTAGTACAGCTCAAGCCATTGATCTGCTTAGAGTGCATACCGCTGAAAAGGGGGTCCTGAGGGGAGTTATACATGGAGTGAAAGAGACTGGTTGGAGAAAGGAAAAAAAAGAAAAAAAAAAACTAGTAGTGGAAATTGGTTTTTGTTTCTTTTCCGTTTTTTTTTTTTTTTTTTTTTTTTTTTGCAGATGAAGAGGACAGTGTGAAGCAACAAAAAGTGAAGAGCTGGATTTGGCATTAGGAAAAGAAAAGAAAAGAATCACCACCTTAGGTGCTCCAGTGATCCAATAACTGATGCCACAAAAAAAAAAAAAACCCAACAAAACGCAAAAGCAAGTCTGTGTTGGACACCTGACTGTGGGACACAATGACCAAGCAGCATGTCTGTGTTTTGATACCTGACTGTAAGACACACACACCAAGCAGCATGTCTGTGTTGGACACCTGACTGTAAGACACACACACCAAGCAGCATGTCTGTGTTGGACACCTGACTGTAAGACACACACACCAAGCAGCATGTCTGTGTTGGACGCTGACTGTGGGACACACTGACCAAGCAGCATGTCTGTGTTGGACGCTGACTGTAAGACACACACACCAAGCAGCATGTCTGTGTTGGACACCTGACTGTAAGACACACACACCAAGCAGCATGTCTGTGTTGGACACCTGACTGTAAGACACACACACACACACAGCAGCATGTCTGTGTTGATACCTGACTGTAAGACACACACACCAAGCAGCATGTCTGTGTTGGACACCTGACTGTAAGACACACACATCAAGCAGCATGTCTGTGTTGGACACCTGACTGTAAGACACACACACACACAGCAGCATGTCTGTGTTTGATACCTGACTGTAAGACACACACACCAAGCAGCATGTCTGTGTTGGACAGCTGACTGTAACACACACACACCAAGCAGCATGTCTGTGTTGGACGCTGACTGTGGGACACACTGACAAGCAGTATGTCTGTGTGTGTGCGTTTTTTTTTCTTCTTTTTTTTTTTTTGTTCTGCATGTTTTAATGCCTCAAGTCCTTCACAGCAGGCAACAAGTACGTCACTTCAGCCTTGGCGTCTGCAGTGTCTTAATTGTGCACCATCGGCTAAATATACATGCATACATTAACAGGTCACAGACAGGGAACAGAGGTCAGATGCCACTTGAAGAGAAACATGTCTCACATATTTATTGTTGCCAACAGTTGTTGACCCCGTTAGAAGATACTCATCTCAGGCAATGCCCTTTGTAAAAGAGATCAGATGCCTCCTGCCCTGTCGCCATAAAGGCTGTGGCATTAACACATCTCCGTGCATGCCAGAGGTAGAAAAGTCACTTTTTACCACGCAGATTACCTATAACTAGTGCAGTCTTTTGGATGACCAACACAGTATTGTGTTCCACTACACACGGTTCTGAGACGCGAAACTTGCGATTCATGGAGCACTCGCATACCACGGGAGATTTTCCATGCACTCATGGGTTACCATGGTTTACAGTAACGAAAACGAACTGTTACGCTGAAACCAGCGACAATGCAAACACAAAAGAAGGAATATGAGAGGGAGGGAGGGGGAGGAGGGGGGAGATGACACTAGAAAGGACGTTTGCGCCACTGATCTAGGATAAAGACTTCAATCAAATCCTAAAAAAAAGGGTTTATACAATGAACCAACAACTTGAGAGAGAGACAGAGAGACAGAGACAGACAAAAGAGAGAGAGAGAGAAAGAGACGGAGATGGAGATGGAGACAAACAGACAGACAGACAGACAGATGGGCAAACACACACACACACACACACACACACACACACACACACACACACACACACACACACACACACACACGCTTGCGTACGCGCGCGCCCACGCACGCACGCACACACACACACACACACACACACACACACACACACACACACACACACACACGCACGCACACACACACACGCACGCACGCAGCCACACAAACACACACACACACACACACAAACACACACACACACACACACACACACACACACACACACACACACACACACACACACACACGCACGCACGCACGCACGCACGCTTGCACGCCTGCACATACACACACATTCACTCACACACCAACACACATAAACACACACACACACACACACACACACACACACACACACACACACACACAGAGCTAACTACGCAAATTAAACACCAGTTTGCTAGAAGACAAAACGTTCTCGCCACATTGTTCGATATCAGCAAGGCATTTGATCAAGTTTGGCATGATAGGCTTTTATATAAATTAAAAACTATAGGTCTCTCTGGTCACATTTATAAATTTGGTAAAACATTCCTGACCAACAGAAGTATTCAGACAAGAATTGGTAATACTTATTCATCCAAAAGATTACTAGATATGGGTATCCCCCAAGGCTCAGTGATCGCCCCTCTTCTCTTTAATATTTTAACTAATGATTTACCTAAATGCATTTAAAAAAAAACTTTAGCTTAATTCAATATGCAGACGACATCTGCCTATGGTTGAATGCCACATTAAAAAAGAACACATCAAAAAGATCTGTTAATTACATAAGAAGATATATCAAAGAGAGTTAGACAACATTGCGAACTTCATGTCTGATAATGGCTTATGCCTGTCGGCTGAAAAATCCCGTATGATATTATTTGATGCAGGAGGGTCTGCTCACAATACTCATAACTTCAAAGTACATAATACTACATTGAGCTACACTTCTGAGATTAAATTCCTTGGTGTGCATCTTATGTCTAATCTTTCTTGGAATTTTCACTTGGAACATATAATAAATCAAGCGAGAAAATCTCTTAATCTGCTCAAAGTTATAAGCAAACAAAGCTGGGGCCAGGAAACAAAAAGTTTAATACATCTTTCTTCTGCTTTAGTTAGATCCAAATTGTCATATGCACAAGAGGTCTTCTTTAGTGCTCCTAAGTACTTATTAAAAAAACTTCAGTGTATAGACTCTAAGGCATTCAGATTAGCGCTTAGTGTTCCATTTCATGCTTCAGCTTTAGGAACATACCATGAAGCTGGTGTCTTACCTCTTGATGACCATCGCGAACTAGCCTGCACTAAGTACATTCTTCGCTGCTCAATTATTCAAAGTGCTAACGAAACGGAACTGGATATGAGGTCTGATGTAGACTTTCCTAAACGTGCGAAAAACATTCGAGCCACTAAAACGATATTCTCACATATTCTTCTCACTTGTTGACAAATTCAGGTATCAATCATAAAAAGCTTGCTGTGCGTTTTCCCGTAAGTCCCGTACCAAACTGGGAGCTCTTCAAACCAAAATTTGATTATAACTATACTACTATATCTAAAACTGATAACATAATATTCTAGCTAGCTTGCGAAGCAAAAATCACATATCAATGATTGTTATCGTCACTTCGTAAAAGTCTATACTGATGGGTCTCTATTAAACAATAATGCTGGTTGTGGCTTTGTCATTCCATTTTTTAAAATTGAAAAGTCCTTTCATCTTGGGGCAAATCTGTCTATCTTTACAGCCGAACTAATAGCAATATTAATGGCCGTAAAGTACATAAATGATTTATCATTTGACTTTTATGGTATTCTCTTCTGTGTAGATTCCAAGTCAGTTCTTCAAGCTTTAGAATCTACAAATTCAAAAACTCGTGCTGAAATCATATCTGAAATTAAAGTACTTATTCACAACCTCATGTCAAGAGGTATAACAGTTAATTTTTGTTGGGTTTCTTCCCATTGCTCCATATCCGGAAATGAATGGGCTGACAGGATTGCTCGAGCAGGTGCAAACAATTCTGACAATACAGCTACTATTCATATTCCCATGAGCTTACACGAAGGATATTCTCTTTTACAAAGAGAGCCTCTTTTGAAAAATTTGAGGAATACTACAAAGAAAGTGTTCTTCCCCGAATACACAAACCCGACTCTTCTATACTTTGTTGTACGAACTCTCGATCAAGTAATCTTTTAAAAAGGGCTTCCTCAGTAAATCCAGTAAACCGTAATACAAATATAGGATTATATCCAAGACACAGTAAACAACTCCTGTGCTTATTATTTCGGTTGAAAATAAATGCATTCAGAACAAAATATGTCAAGATATTCAATGTGCTCGTGGCGCCCCTGATAATTGTACAACAACACACATTCTATACTTTTGCCCCTACTTTGATTCCGATTTGTCAGAATTTAGAAAGGATGCTTCAAAGTGCACATTTTGTACGAATTCTTATGTTAAGCCCAGCTGGTACAATCCTGTAATGCTGTTTCATGATCTTATTTTGTACAGTTGTTTTTTTTTTACTTTTGATGTCTTTTTCTTTTTTTTTTTTTTTTTTACAGTTTAATTCTTACTTAGAGTTTCTCCTCATCACACACACACACACACACACACACACACACACACACACACACACACACACACACACACACACACGCGCGCGCGCGCGCGCGCGCAGCACGACACACTCGAACACACACAGAGGCACATACACACACACGTACACACGCGCGCATACACACACACACACACACACACACACACACACACACACACACACACACACACACACACACCTTGTCTAATATCACATTAAGTGAAAAGACGATAAATTGAAGAACAACAACAACAACAACAACACACACGCAAGCATGCACCCACGCACGCGCGCGCGCGCACACACACACACTCACACACACACACACACATACACACGTACGCACACACACACACACACACACACACACACACACACACAGAGAGAGAGAGAGAGAGAGAGAGAGAGAGAGAGAGAGAGAGCTCTGCCCTCCATTCCCCTCTCCCCCATTACCTTCTCCTCTCCACACTGGAGGCGTGGTTTGAATAGGAACTTGATGATGAAAGGAACTCGGAAAGACTAGACATAGTGAGGGGGGGGGGGGGGGGGGGGGGGAGGCTGTTGGAAGAGACTGGGCAAAGAGGGAGGGGGGGGGGAGGTGGTGGTGGGAGGGGTGTTCAAAGGCCGCGGCAGGCCGGGAGTTCGTTAGACCAGTGACGCAGACGAGCATTGTGTGTCTTTACTAATGGCGGTGAACACGTCACCCTATTAGACGTCCCAATGATGGCGGGCTCCCGCTACAGTGGACTCTATACAGTCCCACCCCTCCCCACCCATTGCTAATGCCCTCACACAGACCTCAGTCTACTCCTTCCTACCCCATTGCTAATATTCACACAGACCTCAGTCTACCTCTGATCAGGCAGGCGTTGTCCCCAAAGGCAGGACCAGCTTGATGTGATCAGAAGGAAGTTCAACACACCAGCGGGCACACGCTAAAGGACGTCTGAAAATCGAATACCTGTGTATGAATAGAAATGGAGTAGAATAAAGCCTGGTATATACGTAAACAGGTTAAAGTACAGTTTCAGTTATAGACGTAAGCAGGGTTACAGTACAATATCAGTTATAGACGGAAATAGGTTTAAAGTACAATCTATTGTTAATCCACTAATATGCAGGATGAGGTGCAGTTTAGAGCATCATATGTAAATGTAGAATCCTAATAACAAAGTACAGTGAAGAGTTTAACAGCCATGTTTGTTGATATACCCTAAAGTATAATTAAGCACTTAATACGAGTAAGTGGACAAGAAAGTGTCACTGAAGTCCCATACATGTAGGTAGACAACACAACTCGCCGATTTTCTATTGTCATAAGAACCAACAGAACAAATTCAGATATTTGTGACGCGTGTGTGTGTGTGTGTGTGTGTGTGTGTGTGTGTGTGTGTATGTGTGTGTGTGTGTGTGTGTGTGTGTGTGTGTGTGTGTGTGTGTGTTGGTTTGGGATCTTGGTTGACACAGGAGCTGATCAACATTCCGTTTATCCTATCTGAACGCCAGACAAATATAACTCGAACATGAACTTACTTAACTCCACGGGCGTGCATACACGCGCGCGCGCGCGCGCGCGCACACACACACACACACACACACACACACACATCCAATTGAAATCCATGTGACAGTTGCAGCTGTGGCTCCCTCTCCCCCCCGCGCCTTTCTTCCTTCAGCATTTAAGGATCGTCTCTCTCTCTCTCTCTCTCTCTCTCTCAAAACCAGCTGCAAAGCATGCGAAGCCAATTTAAAGATAATGCAGTCCCCTTCCCGTCTCTCTCTCTCTCTCTCTCTCTCTCTCTCTGTGACTTCCCTTGTCTGGCTGCCAGCAGGTGGAGCTTCTCACAGCTCCGGTACAGTTTGTCTGTCTTGACAAAGAAAACTTCCAGAATGCCCGTTGAAGGTATTCCACCAAATCTAGAACATAATTATATTCTGAACGCCGCTCTGCGTAACATGACGTTCTCGTCTTTTAAATGGCAAACAAAATCAGACTGTAGTCGTTCTTCGATTAAACACGATTGCCGACCATCCCCCTACCACGCACGCCCAAGCTCAACGTGCCGTGTTCAGGGGAAAATGTCCATCGCAGGCCGACAGAGACAGGAGAAGGGCCGAGGAACACTGGAAGCAAAAGATGAGGGTACGTGTACCGTCCGGTCTGCTCCGGCCAACCCCACATTGTCTGGCATCCAGCAGCGACAGAAAGTTACATCATCAACGGAGCTGCCTTTGCTGACGTCTTTCAGTCTTCTGACCACCACCCCTCAACTGTGTCTTCGCCTGCTCTTAGTACACGCCTGGCAATGTGTCACACCTCGACATGACAAAGCGTGACATAGACAGTGAGTCAGTCACTAGTTTTCCTAGGTTAGAATTCCAAAATGACATTGATTTAGATAAACAAAGCATGACTGAAGATTATGTTGGAGATCTTTCTGATGCAGGATGTGAAGACAATCCATTAGTAATTACACCGCAGATTTCAACACAACACGAAAATCAAGCCTTTGTTGCAAACGTCTATGATAAAAAGTAGCTGTGATTGTAAGACTTTCCTCTGATTTAACTAAGTCAACGACAGCCCAGACAGACAACATTACAATAACAGACATCACGACATGTTTGGAAGAAACAACAAGGAAGATGGATGACCGCTTGTGTGCCTTGAAGGAAGAACTGAGAGGCTGCGCGACACGTAACACAGAGGGCGAAAACCGAAATCTTGGCGGGTCATTGTGACTCCTGCACTGTCTCATCGCTATTGTTCGTAAACTTTTCGAGAATGTGACTTTTATTGATGTTCGATGTTGATAACTGAATTCTCTGTTTTTTTTCTGTGATCTGGATTCCTCGCCACCATGACCTTTTCCTGTTAGATATCGATTATGTTGATTTCTTTGTGATCTGGATTCCTTGTCACGTGACTTTCTCCTGTTATGTGTCAATTATGGTTATTTCTCATTTTTGTTCATACACAACCCCTACACCCTTCCCTCGTGGATGGGCTTTGTGAAGCTCACCACAATAAACCATTCATTCATTCATTCATTCGTTCATTCATTCTCTCTCTCTGTTGGCAGTTTGTGCTGATCTTCCGCACTGTGTAATGAGCTGGGCAAAGGACAGATGGAGGGAGACACTGGAGGAGAAAACATTCGGCCAGTCTACTGCCTGATGACTGCCTCCATCATGTCTGTGGTGAGTGTCTGTCTGTCTGCTTCATGTCTGTCCGTCCGTCTGTATGTCTGCATGTCTCTGTCTGTCTGTCCGTCCGTCCGTCTGTCTGTCTGTCTGTCTGTCCGTCCGTCCCGTCTGTGCGTCCGTCCGTCCCGTCTGTCTGTCCGTCCGTCCGTCCCGTCCGTCTGTCTGTCTGTCTGTCTGTCTGTCCGTCCGTCCGTCTGTGCGTCCGTCCGTCCGTCCGTCTGTCTGTCTGTCCGTCCGTCTGTCTGTCTGTCTGTCTGTCTGTCTGACCGTCCGTCTGTGCGTCCGTCCGTCCGTCTGTCTGCCCGTCCGTCCGTCCGTCCGTCCGTCCGTCCGTCCGTCCGTCCGTCCGTCTGTCTGTCTGTCTGTCTGTCTGTCTGTCTGTCTGTCCGTCCGTCCGTCCGTCCGTCTTCATGTCTGTCTGTATGTCCGTCCGTCCGTCTGTCTGTCTGTCTGTCTGTGTCTCTCTGTCTGTCCGTCGTCGTCCGTCCGTCAGTCCGTCTCTCTGTCTGTCCGTCCGTCAGTCCGTCTGTCTGTCTTCATGTTTGTCTGTCCACTGCCTGATCACAGCTTGCATGATGCCTGTTTTGAGGACACCTCTGTCTGTCTGTCTGTCTGCCTGCCTGTCCGTCTGCCTGTCTTCATGTATGTCTGTCTTCATGTCTGTCTGTCTTCATGCCTGTCTGTCTGTCCACTGCTGATGACAGCCGTCATGATGCCTGTTGTGAGGGCACCTCTGCCTGTCTGTCTGTCTTCTTTGTCTGTCTGTCTGTCTGTCTGTCTGTCCATTCCATCATGACGGCATGCTTGATGCCTTTCGTGAAGACACCTCTGTCAGTCAGTCTGTCCCGTCTGTCTGTCTGTCTATCTTCATGTCTGTCTCTCTGTCCTCATGTCTGTCTGTCTATCTTCATGTCTGTGTCTCTGTCTTCATGTCTGTCTGTCTTCATGCTTGTCTGTCTGTCTGTCTTCATGCCTGTCTGTCTGTCTTCATGTCTGTCTGTCTGTCAGTCTGTCTGTCTATCTTCATGTATGTCTCTCTGTCTTCATGCCTGTCTGTCTGTCTTCATGTCTGTCTGTCTGTCTGACTGTCTGTCTCTGTCTGTCTGTCTGTCTGTCCACTCCATGATGACGGCTTGCATGGTGCCTGTTGTGAGGGCACCTCTGTCTGTCTTCTTTGTCTGTCTGCCTGTCTGTCTCCCTGCCTGCCTGCCTGCCTGCCTGTCTTTCTGTCTTTCTGTCTGCCTGCCTGCCTGCCTGCCTGTCAGTCTGTACTCCTTGAGGACGCCCAGTATGATATCTGTTGTCAGGGCACCTCTGTCTGTCTGTCTGTCTTCATGTCTGTCTGTCTCTCTCTCTCTCTGTCTGCCTGCCTGCCTGTCTGCCTGCCTGCCTGTCTTTTCTGCCTGCCTGCCTGCCTGCCTGCCTGCCTGTCTGTCTGTCTGTCTGTCTGTCTGTCCACTCCTTGAGGACGCCCAGTATGATATCTGTTGTCAGGGCACCTCTGCCTGCCTGTCTGTCTCTCTGTGTGTCTGTCTGTCTGTCTTCATGTCTGCCTGCCTGTCTGCCTGGCTGCCTGCCTGCCTGCCTGTCTGTCTTCACGTCTGCCTGTCGGTCTGTCCACTGTCTGATGACGCCCTGCATGATGCCTGTTGTGAGGGCACCTCTGTTTGTCTGTCTGTCTGTCTGTCTGTCTGTCTGTCTGTCTTCATGTCTGTCTTCATGTCTGTCTGTCTGTCTTCATGTATGTCTGCCTGCCTGCCTGTCTATCTGTCTGCCTGCATGTCTGTCTGTTTGTCTGTCTGTCTGTTTTCATGTCTGTCTGTCTGCCTGTCTGCTAGCCTGTTTGTCTATCTGTTTGTTTGTCTGTCTGTCTGTCTCTGTCAGTCTGTCCGTCTGTCTGTCTGTCTATCTTCATGTCTGTCTCTCTGTCCTCATGTCTGTCTGTCTATCTTCATGTCTGTGTCTCTGTCTTCATGTCTGTCTGTCTGTCTTCATGCTTGTCTGTCTGTCTGTCTGTCTTCATGCCTGTCTGTCTGTCTGTCTGTCAGTCTGTCTGTCTGTCTATCTTAATGTGTGTCTGTCTGTCTGTCTTCATGTCTGTCTGTCTGTCTTCATGTATGTCTGCCTGCCTGCCTGTCTATCTGTCTGCCTGCATGTCTGTCTGTCTGTTTGTCTGTCTGTCTGTCTGTTTTCATGTCTGTCTGTCTGCCTGTCTGCTAGCCTGTCTGTCTATCTGTTTGTTTGTCTGTCTGTCTGTCTGTCAGTCTGTCTGTCTATCTTCTGTCTCTCTCTGTCTCTGTCTCTCTCTCTCTCTCTCTCTCTCTCTCTCACGCGCCTGAGTTTTTGTATAACAAGGCCATCGCCATATGTCAGAGGTCCAGAATCCGAGGTGAATATCAACAATACAGGACAGCGATCTCTCCACGTTCTCTCTCACACATGATCCCAGTCTTGCCTTCACCTTGAGAAAATGCTGGTTGATCCCTCCCCGAAGCAGGCCCTGCCCCTGAGAAAGTTTTACCCAACACAGGAGTGGAGTGAAAAAGGGTTTGCACTGAGATCAGGAAACACTGAGATCAGGAAACTGATTCACAGAACAAGGATACACAGGACGCACGGCTGGGGCAGATGAGACCGTGTTTATAAGTTTTAAACCAATCACAAGACAAAATACGACGCGTTTCGCCATCTGAGGTCCTCTGGAGACTTTTTTTTTTTTGTGTCTCGTGGTTGGTTTGTTCAAGTTGTCTGGCGGAGTTATTTCAAATGCCTTTTGTTTTAAAGGTTTGTTTAGATTTCCGCCTGCAGTCGCTTCATTTCGCAATGAACTGTGTTTGTGATAATGGTCGACAGAAAGCCGCCAAATCTGTGCAAGGAAGAAGTCCAACAGTCTGAGGTTTGCATGAAGCACCTGGCGAACTTAAGCATGACTCTCTTAAGACAGGTTATGAAATGTTTATTTTTCAGCTGAGTAGGCTTTCATGACATTAAGGCTTCTTAACTCTTGACCACGCTTGCCAGTTGAAAGTAAGTTTTAAAATAACAGAAGGTAAGGTAGGGGACAGGGACGGGGGAAGGTGGGGGAGGAGGGGAAGGGCAGCGTGTGTGTTCTTTCTGGCAAGGGATGGAATCCCAGGAGCGAAAAAAAAAAAAAAATCAGCCAGAAGCGAACAAGTACAGGTTCCAAAATTACAATCGAATTACTCACCGCTGTATCTAACTGTATTTTCTTACAAAAAAAGGAAATTCTTTCTGGGATACTTTCTGGATTATTTTCAAAAGCGTTTAAAACAATCTCGACGGCACGATGTACATATTATATTTCATCCAGAAAGGGTTTCAAACAAAGCATCGATCAAAGCGCGTTAAATGTTCCGTTCTGTCTGTGGTGCTGTATACAGTATTTCCTGTGCGGAGTGTTCACTCTTCACCCTTTCAGAGAAGGCCGGCAGCCAGTCTGGCACCATGTCTGGAACCGTGTCTGGAGCTGTGTGTGGCACCATGTCTGGCCGGCCCATCTGAAGAGGTCTGCAGCGTCCGCCGAGTTCAGAGGAAGGGCAGCTGGTTGCTAAGCTGCTTAGGGGAGGGGCTGGAGCCAGCTGGTGCCAGACTGCTCCTTCAGTGTGGGTCAGAGCTGGCACTGCAGGCCAGGACAGAGCACAGTCAGCAATGGCCGCCACTGTGCTCGCTGTGCCATGCTGTCTGTTGGCATCAGGTCTGGGCCGTGTTCAGACCACACTCCACTGTGCTGTCTGTTGGCATCAGGTCTGGGCTGTGTTCAGACCACACTTCACTGGGCTGTCTGTTGGCATCAGGTCTGGGCTGTGTTCAGACCACACTCCACTGGGCTGTCTGTTGGCATCAGGTCTGGGCTGTGTTCAGACCACACTCCACTGGGCTGTCTGTTTGGCATCAGGTCTGGGCTGTGTTCAGACCACACTTCACTGGGCTGTCTGTTGGCATCAGGTCTGGGCTGTGTTCAGACCACACTTCACTGGGCTGTCTGTTGGGATCAGGTCTGGGCTGTGTTCAGACCACACTTCACTGGGCTGTCTGTTGGGATCAGGTCTGGGCTGTGTTCAGACCACACTTCATTGGGCTGTCTGTTGGCATCAGGTCTGGGCCGTGTTCAGACCACACTTCACTGAGCTGTCTGTTGGCATCAGGTGTGGCTGTGTTCAGATCACACTCAACTGTGCTGTCTGTTGGCATCAGGTTTGGGCTGTGTTCAGATCACACTTCACTGTGCTGTGTGGGCTATGGATGTCTGTTGGGATCAGGTCTGGGCTGTGTTCAGCCAACACTTTACTATCCTACGTATAACTTTTTTTTTTTGCGGGTACTGTTGAATCTAAACCTTTTATTCCTCGAGTCTTCTTTCTTTAGTGCCTCGGGAATCGTTCATTCTGCCTCTCTCTCTCTCTCTCTCTCTCTCTCTCTCTCTCTCTCTCTCTCTCTCTCTCTCTATATATATATATATATATATATATATATATATATATATATATATTGAATTATAAACAAAGCTTGCTCTTGTGTCTCAGATTATAGAAATAGGGGGGTGATAAGCCTTCATATCTGCAGTGGCAGATGATTCTGCCTAACTGACACTATGTGCTTGAGTGGGTGAATGGGGAATAAATAAATGCTTCTCAAAATGAACCTTCAGCAAGCTTATAGTCTCAAAAGCGGGAGACCAACTCCACACACACACACACACACACACACACACACACACACACACACACACACACATATATATATATATATATATATATATATATATATATATATATATATATATATATATATATATATATATATGCATATATATATATATATATATATGTCTGTCTCTCTCTCTCTCTCTCTCTCTCTCTCAATCTCTCATACGTGCCTCATTTTAAGAGTTACTTTCATCTCTGTTTTTGTTGTTGTTGTTGCTGTTGTTGTTGTTGCTGTTGTTGTTGTTGCTGTTTTTTTTTGTGCTGTCCCAACCTCTGCGCCACCTCAGAGGCAGCGCACCCACGCGCTCATTCCGATTCCCCGTCCACAGCCACAGCCCGGTCGGCCCCGCCGCAGCCCCGGCACCGGCAATCCACAGGCAGCAGTCAATGTCAAGTCGTCAAGAGGCAACCCACCGCAGGAGACACTGCACTGCTGCCGAGTCACTTCAGTGGTGTTCAGTGGCGCCTGTTCTGATCTAACATACGCAGGACACCACCTACTAAGCTCCCTACTGACGACAATAATTGCTTAGTCGCGGAGCCGACGTGAGTGAGCTCTCCCTCCGGAGGGCGCCACCGCGTCCGTCCAACGACAGCCCCCATGGACTTGCCGATACCGGTGACCCCGACGGAACCAAACCAAGGCCACAGACGTGGAGAGGACATCGAAATTGAGGTCACCATGAGAGCAGGGCATGAAGGGCCACAGAACTTGAGACATTTTTTTTTAATGCTGATCGATGAGAATGAGGATGATTATGATGATGCTACGGATTTCCATTTCGGTCTGAGACTACATGACAGGGATGTACTCTACGCTTCCTTTCATAATATATCCCGGCGTCAACCAGTCCCGAGAGATACAGACACCTGCAGTGTTGGTCAGGAAATTTGAGGAACACTCTCAGAAAACGCATCCATTAAGTGGATGAAACTCGACTGTGTGGTCCCAGTCTTCCCGACTGAGTCCGCAGCAAACTCAACTCTGGGTGGGAGCAGGTCGGGTCGGGGCAGAAAAACCCACATGACTTCTGATGGGATTCGAACCCACGACCTCCCAGCCGGGAGTCCGCGACGCTAACCAGTTCGCCACGGCGGCTGGTTGTTGTTGCTGTTTTTTGTTGTTGTTCTTACTGTTGTTGTTGTTGTTGCTGCTGTTGCTGCTGCTGCTGCTAAACAGGACCTGTTATGAAAATTAGATATGTAAGAAATACATTTGTTTATTCGTTGGTTTGTGTCTTCATTATTTTGTTTTGTCACTTCTGTCTCTTTCTGTCATGTTTGTCTTAGGTGTATGAGTCCCAAAAGTCAAAACACATCACTTTGTGCATCAGCGTTCCATTCACTGGGCAGCGTAGTCATATGGCTTGTCTCCCCTGACTTCCCGGTGACCTCGGCCAATGGGGTCACGGCCTGACCTCTACTTCTTCCCTGAGTTCCCAGTGACCTCTGCCAATGGGGTCACTGCCTGCTCTCTACTTCTTCATTTCTTCACCTGACGGCGGAAGCAGCGAAGAGGTCAGAGCAGGGAAGGTCAGTTCAGACAGCCTGGTTCTGATCCTGACTCCCTGGAGACTGGCCGGAAAGACTTTCTGATTTCCCCAGTGGCCACCCGACAGAGCGGGCCCTGCCTCCCACTTCTCCAACACTCAGTCTGTGCAGGGGCAGGCAGGCGGAAAATTAGCCCTGTATAGAGCTGATTACTTCAGCCCTGGCAGCGTGTACTGGGGTCTGAGGGCACCAAAATACCCAGCGAGCATCTCTACATCAACAAATTGGTGTTGATCATGAAGTGAAAGAGTTCAACAGTAAGAAAACTCAATCACGGCAGTGGCCTACATTTGTGTTCAATCACCGCGATAGTTTACGAACAATTTTGTTTCCTGCTACGTAGTTTTTTCTTATTAATTTTCCTGTCTGTGCTACGGCTGCCTTTTTTATCAGGTGTGGGCCGTGTTCAGACCACACTCCACTGTGCTGTCTGTTGGGATCAGGTCTGGGCTGTGTTCAGACCACACTCCACTATGCTGTCTGTTGGGATCAGGTCTGGGCTGTGTTCAGACCACACTCCACTGTGCTGTCTGTTGGGATCAGGTCTGGGCTGTGTTCAGACCACACTTCACTGTGCTGTCTGTTGGGATCAGGTCTGGGGCTGTGTTCAGACCACACTTCACTGTGCTGTCTGTTGGGATCAGGTCTGGGCTGTGTTCAGACCACACTTCACTGTGCTGTCTGTTGGGATCAGGTCTGGGCTGTGTTCAGACCACACTCCACAGTGCTGTCTGTTGGGATCAGGTCTGGGCTGTGTTCAGACCACACTTCACTGTGCTTTCTGTTGGGATCAGGTCTGGGCTGTGTTCAGACCACACTTCACTGTGCTGTCTGTTGGCATCAGGTCTGGGCTGTGTTCAGACCACACTTCACTGTGCTGTCTGTTGGGATCAGGTCTGGGCCGTGTTCAGATCACACTTCACTGTGCTGTCTGTTGGGATCAGGTCTGGGCCGTGTTCAGACCACACTTCACTGTGCTGTCTGTTGGCATCAGGTCTGGGCTGTGTTCAGACCACACTTCACTGTGCTGTCTGTTGGCATCAGGTCTGGGCTGTGTTCAGACCACACTTCACTGTGCTGTCTGTTGGGATCAGGTCTGGGCCGTGTTCAGATCACACTTCACTGTGCTGTCTGTTGGGATCAGATCTGGGCTGTGTTCAGACCACACTCCACTGTGCTGTCTGTTTGGGATCAGGTCTGGGGCCGTGTTCAGACCACACTTCACTGTGCTTTCTATTGGCATCAGGTCTGGGCTGTGTTCAGACCACACGTCACTGTGCTGTCTGTTGGCATCAGGTCTGGACTGTGTTCAGACCACACTCCACTGTGCTGTCTGTTGGCATCAGGTCTGGGCTGTGTTCAGACCACACTTCACTGTGCTGTCGGTGTTATTGCCGTCTTTTTTTTTCATCACGACTGGGCTGTGTTCACACCACACTTCATTGTTCTGCGTATCGCTGCTTTTTATGGCGGGGTACTATTGTGGCTAAAGCTTTGATTCCTGGAGTTTTGTTTCTTTAGTGCCTCGGGAATCGTTCATTCTGCTTCTCTCTCTGTGTCTCTGTCTCTCTTTGTCTCTGTCTGTGTCTGTCTCTGTCTGTCTGTCTGTCTGTCTGTATCTCTCTCTCTCTCTCTCTCTCTCTCTCTCTCTCTCTCTCTCTCTCTCTCTCTCTCATACGTGCCTCATACTGAGAGTTTACTTTTACCTCTGCTTTTTGTTATTGTTCTTCTTGTTGTTGCTGTTTTTGTTGTTCTTAGTGCTGTTGTCATTGTTGCTGTTTTTGTTGTTGTTCTTATTGTTCTTAGTGTTGTTGTTGTTGCTGCTGTTTTTGTTGTTCTTAGTGCTGTTGTCATTGTTGCTGTTTTTGTTGTTGTTCTTATAGTTCTTAGTGTTTTTGTTGTTGTTGCTGCTAAACACGACTCTATTGGTACGAAAATTAAGTATGTAAGAAATACCTTTGTTTATTTGTTGGTTTGTGTCTTCATTATTTTGTTCTGTCACTTCTGTCTCTTTCTGTCATGTTTGTCTTTAGAGTATAAGTCCCAGTAGTCAAAACTCATTGCTTGGTATCTCTCTGCGTTCCATTCGCTGGGCGGCCTAGTCATATCGCTTGTCTCCCCTGAGTTCCCAGTGACCTCTGCCAATGGGGTCACGGCCTGACCTTTACTTCTTCATTCTTCACCTGACGGCGGAAGCAGCGGAAAGGTCAGAGCAGGGAAGGTCAGTTCCAGAAGGTCAGAGCAGGGAAGGTCAGTTCCAGACAGCCTGGTTCTGATCCTGACTCCTGGAGACTGGCCGGAAAGGCTTTCTGATTTCCCCAGTGGCCACCCGACAGAGCGGGCCCTGCCTCCCACTTCTCCAATGCTCCGTCTGTACAGGGCAGGCAGGCGGAAAATCAGCCCTGTATAGAGCTGATACTTCAGCCCTGCCAGCGTGTACTGGGGTCTGGGGGCACTAAAATACCCAGCGAGCATCTATACATCAACAAACTGGGTTTGATCATGAAGTGAAAGAGGGATTTCAACAGTAAGAAAAATCAACTGCTGCAGTGGCCTGCATTAGTGTTCAATCATTGCGATAGTTTACGAACATATTTGTTTCCTGCTACGTAGGTTTTTTCTTATTTATTTTCCTGTCTGTGCTATGGCTGTCTTTTTTTTTTTTAATCAGGTCTGGGCTGTGTTCAGACCGCACTTCACTGTGCTGTCTGTGCTATGGCTGTCTTTTTTTTTTATCAGGTCTGGGGTGTGTTCAGACCACACTTCACTGTGCTGTCTGTGCTATGGCTGTTTTTTTTTTTATCAGGTCTGGGGTGTGTTCAGACCACACTTCACTGTGCTGTCTATGTCATGGGCTGTCTTTTTTTTTATCAGGTCTGGGGTGTGTGTTCAAACCACACATCATTGTCCTGAGTATTGCTGGTTTTTATGGCGGGCACTTTTGTGGCTAAAGCTTTTATTCATGGAGTTTTTGTTGCTTAAGTGCCTCGGGAATCGTTCATTCTGCTTCTGTCTCTCTGTGTCTCTGTCTCTCTATGTCTGTGTCTGTGTCTGTCTCTGTATCTCTCTCTCTCTCTCTGTCTGTCTGCCTGTCTGTCTGTCTGTCTGTCTGTCTGTCTCTCTTTCATGCGTGCCTCATTCTGACAGTTACTTTTATCTCTGCTTTTTGTTATTGTTCTTGTTGTTGCTGCTGTTTTTGTTGTTGTTCTTATTGTTCTTAGTGTTGTTGCTGTTGTTGTTTTATTTTTGTTCTTATTGTTCTTAGTGTTTGTTGTCATTGTTGCTGTTTTTGTTGTGTTGTTCTTATAGTTCTTAGTGTTGTTGTTGTTGCTGCTGAACACGACTCTGGTGTATGAAAATTAAGTATGTAAGAAATACATTTGTTTATTTGTTGGTTTGTGTCTTCATTATTTTGTTCTGTCACTTCTGTCTCCTTCTGTCATGTTTGTCTTAAGTGTATATGTCCCAATGGTCAAAACACATTACCCTTGTATCCCTGTGTTCCATTCACTGGGCGGGTAGTAGTCATATGGCTTGTCTCCCCTGAGTTCACAGTGACCTCTGCCAATGGGGTCACTGCCTGACCTCTACTTCTTCCCCTGAGTTCCCAGTGACCTCTGCCAGTGGGGTCACGGCCTGATCTCTACTTCTTCCCCTGAGTTCCCAGTGACCTCTGCCAATGGGGTCACAGCCTGCTCTCTACTTCTTCATTCTTCACCTGACGGCGGAAGCAGCGAAGAGGTCAGAGCAGCAGGGAAGGTCAGTTCCAGACAGCCTGGTTCTGATCCTGCCTCCTGGAGACTGGCCGGAAAGGCTTTCTGATTTCCCCAGTGGTCACCCGACAGAGCGGCCCTGCCTCCCACTTCTCAAACACTCAGTCTGTGCAGGGGCAGGCAGGCGGAAAATCAGCCCTGTATAGAGCTGATTACTTCAGCCCTGGCAGCGTGTACTGGGGTCTGGGGGCACCAAAATACCCAGCGAGCAGCTATACATCAACAAATTGATGTTGATCATGAAGAGAAGGAAAGATTTCAAAAGTAAGAAAAATCAGTTGCGACAGTGACAGAGGAGTCATCACCTGCACTGTGGTCCTGGCCGTCGTGACAGAGGAGTCATCGCCTGCATTGTGGTCCTGTACTGTGGTCCTGGCCGTCATGACATGCAGAGGAGCCGTCACCTGCACTGTGGTCCTGGCCGTCATGACAGAGGAGCCGTCACCTGCACTGTGGTCCTGGCCGTCATGACATGCAGAGGAGCCGTCACCTGCACTGTGGTTCTGGCCGTCATGACAGAGGAGACATCACCTGCACTGTGGTCCTGCACTGTGGTCCTGGCCATCATGACCATGCAGAGGACCCATCACCTGCACTGTGGTCCTGGCCGTCATGACATGCAGAGAAGCCGTCACCTGCACTGTGGTCCCGGCCGTCATGACAGAGGAGACATCACCTGCACTGTGGTCCTGCACTGTGGTCCTGGCCATCATGACCATGCAGAGGACCCATCACCTGCACTGTGGTCCTGGCCGTCATGACATGCAGAGAAGCCGTCACCTGCACTGTGGTCCTGGCCGTCATGACAGAGGAGTCATCACCTGCAGTGTGGTTCTGGCCGTCATGACCAACCCTCAGCACGTTCTACTGGCAGACAACTCCTCCCTCCACTCCTCCCCCCCCCCTCCTTCTTTCCAGCTGCAGCTCCTCCCCCAACGTCATCTCCACACCCCCTGGCCCCACAGTGTTCCAAGTTTCCAACTGACTTCACGGCAGTAAATCCCTGGCAGTTAACGTCACTCCACTTGTGTTCCGCCCTGCCTCTTTTCACAGGTCGTGAAAGCACACACTGTGCCCTCTCTTCCTGTTGACGTCATTGTGAGGAATTGTAGCAGACACTGTGCCCTCTCTTCCTGCTGACGTCATTGTGAGGAATTGTAGCAGACACTGTGCCCTCTCTTCCTGCTGACGTCATTGTGAGGAATTGTAGCAGACACTGTGCCCTCTCTTCCTGCTGACGTCATTGTGAGGAATTATAGCAGACACTGTGCCCTCTCTTCCTGTTGACGTCCTGGGTAAGGAATTGTAGCAGATACTGTGCCTCTCTTCCTGCTGACGTCATTGTGAGGAATTGTAGCAGACACTGTGCCCTCTCTTCCTGTTTGACGTCATTGTGAGGAATTGTAGCAGACACTGTGCCCTCTCTTCCTGTTGACGTACTTGTGAGGAATTGTAGCAGCAGACACTATGCCCTCTCTTCCTGTTGACGTCATTGTAAGGAATTGTAGCAGACACTATGCCCTCTCTTCCTGTTGACGTCCTGGCAAGGAATTCTAGCAGACTTGGGGAATATTCCAACTTTGGATAGAAGAGAAAGTATGCACCCCCCTACCCCATTTAAGTAAACGATGTTAACATCTAAACCGAAATCTTAATGGCGTGTCTTGTGGAATGATGGCAAGGTCTGTGTTAACGCTATCTTTGCTTCACTTTTTTGTTGTTGCTGTTCACTGAAGAAGAAAAACGGACAGCTTTGTGGCAGACGTAAAGCAGAACTGGTCAGGAAGATTGGGTTGGTTGACAGCATTTGCAGTATGTGACTGGGGGGTGGGGGGTGGGGAGCAGTTCGTTTTAGAAAAAAAAATAATAAAATAAAAAGGAAAAGTAATAGAAGAAAACGTGAAAGAAAAACCCATGCCACGCCTCTCTCCTCTCTCTCTCTCTCTCTCTCTCTCTCTCTCTCTCTCTCTCTCTCTCTCTCTCTGTCTCTCTCTCTTTCTGTCTCTCTCTTTCTGTCTGTCTGTCTCTCTGTCTGTCTGTCTGTCTGTCTGTCTCTCTCTCTCTCTCTCTCTCTCTCTCTCTCCCCAAAAAAGCCACCCACTGGCTTTCCTCTCCTCACAATTAAATTCATGAACATAATCATATAACTATGAGCTGAAATTTGTAAGTAGTATGCTACAAATGTTTTAGCCAAACTTTGCCCCCTCATAATTATGAATGAACCTGGGAAATGTAAGTGGTATGTGATACATAGATTTTGCCAAACTTTGCCTTCACAGTTATACCTGAAGCTGGGAAATGTAATTGGTATCTGATGAATAATGGAGCCAAATTTTGTCGTCGTCAATATACCTGAAGCTGAAAATGTAAGCGGTATTTGATGAATATGGAGCCAAATTTTGTCGTCGTCATTATACCTGAAGCTGGAAAATGTAAGCGGTATTTGATGAATAATGGAGCCAAATTTTGCTCTCATAATCATACATGAAGCTGGAAAATGTTAGTGGTATATGATAAATAGCTGAGCAAAACTTTGGTCAGTTAAGAGTCTCATAGCTCCAAGATCATGCTGCTTGTGGCACCATTTCTCCTGGCACATAAGCAGACAAGAAGCCGAACATAGAACAAAACCGAAACTTGAAAAGAAAAAAAAAAAAAACACAAGCACAAACCAACAACAGCGAAAACAATCAACAAACACTTGCACTTAGACACCACTGCAAGTTCTCAATCTATCAACAGAATGAACTCCAATGTTAATAATAACGGGAATATTCAAACAAAAGAGTTCAACTGGTCAAATTGTAATAAAAGCAGCAAAAAGCCATGTTAACCCCAGAGTCCCATGAAATGATAGCTGCACGGATATGAAAGACCTCTCGTAGGGTTTGTCCATGTACAGTGTATACAACAAAGACCGTAGTGGTCTGGAGAGTTTCTGAACTTTTAAACCATACAGCATACATAACAAACAACATGGAAGTAAACGTGCGGTGAGTTTATGACGTTCATATTACGCACGGATATCACACAGTCGGAAATGTGGGGAGTTTCTGGAGTTAGAATGATATAGAAGATGCATACTTCCTTGCACATGCGTGAACGCACTGTGTTTTGTTCAAATTTCTCCAGGGGAGGAGGGGGAAGGGAGAAGAAGATACAAGGAGAGAGAGAGAGAGAGAGAGAGAGAGAGAGAGAGAGAGAGAGAGAAGAGAGAGAGAGAGAGAGAGAGAGAGAGGGGCATCACATTTAACTGTCAGTTAAAATATGATTATGAAAAAAGAAGAAGAAGAAGAAAAGAAGAAGAAAGAAGAAGAAGAAGAAGAAGAAGAAGAACAACAACAACAACAACAACAACAACAAACAGCAGCAGCAACAATCACAAGAACAAACAACAACAAAATACACCCACACGACCATTATCCCTACCGCTATCATGCCCAGCAATACCACCACCACTACTACCACCACCACTACCATCACCACCACTACCACCATTATTAACAAGGTGAAAAAAGTGTGGGTGGCTATATAAACACCAGAATATACTGGGAGGACAAGAGTTTCCTCTAATCCCATCTCCTCACAGCCGTCTAGGGCAAGAGGAAAAAGTGGGTCTAAGACGATCCAAATGTGGAATAAAAAAAAATAGTAAAGAAGGAAGGGGGGGGAGAGAGAGAGAGAGAGAGAGAGAGAGAGAGAGAGAGAGAGAGGGAGAGAGAGAGAGAGAGAGAGACAGATAGACAGACAGACAGATACAGAGACACAGACAGCGACAGACAAACAAGTAGAGGAGCAGACAGACGACAGACAGACAGACAGACAGGCAGACAGACAGACAGGCAGGCAGACAGACAGACAGACAAGCAGACAGACAAGCAGACAGACAGAGACAGACAGACAGACAAGCAGACAGACAGAGACGGACCGACAGACAGACAGTTAGATAGACAGACAGACAGAGGACAGTACAAGCTAGCCTTTGTGCATGAGTCTGGCAATATCAAATAGCCTGCCTGTCCTCCCTCCCCCCTCCCCTCCCCATCTCTCTCACCTCTCATTTTGCATTCAGTCCACAATCGCAGGATTCATTCGAGTTTCACGTTCATACCAAACTTTGGCAAAACTGCGCATCAGAATAACCCCACATGTGAAGACCCACGACTCTGGCCACCAATCGCATCGAAGTTTATGGATCTACTGGTTTCATGCATCCCGATGTGTCTATAAATATTCATAAATGAAAGAGGCAAGAGAAGGAAAAAGAAAACAAAACAAAGAAAGATGAAGTTAAAGAATGGTATTGTTTAATTCAGCTTCAATTCAAAGAAGATGAATCTCTTCTTCTCTCCAGTGAAAGGAAAGGGGAGGGGTGCGGGGGGTGGGGGTGCTGAGAGGGGGGTCCGTGGTCATCAGCCTGTCGTTCGGTCTCTGTGGAGGTCCAGCTACTGGTCAGCATTCTCTCTTCCCTTGGATTCTTACAGTTATTGATAAAGAAATTTACGTCATAAAGTTGTAAGGTTCAGTTTTAACAAATAACTGGACATGTCCCGTGTGTTATACTCTTGCTGCTGCTGCTGGTGCTGCTGCTGCTGCTGCTACTGCTACTACTACTACTACTACTACTACTACTACTACTACTACTACTACTACTACTACTACACACACACACACACACACACACACACACACACACACACACACACACACAACTGGCACACTGTGTCATATACCCAAACACATACACGATGAACAGCTGATTCGTGCACGAGCCAGTGTGCGAGAGACAGAGAGGTGGTATTCTGCAACTGGCGTTTAAACCAATAAGGTTTACGAGCAGTCTTGAAAGTCAGGAAGGGAGGGGGCATGACCTAGTTGGAGAGGTAGCGAATTCCAGAGTATTGTCGCAGAAAAAGAGCATGCTCTGGAACCGTGCGACTTGCTCTAGAACCGTGCTCTTATTCTGAGGCAGCTTGGACGAAGCAGACCATGTTCCACTGTCAGGTTCTATTGTGAGATTTTGTCTCATTTTACTTGAAGATTCTTCTTTCTTGCTTCAGTTTGTTTCTGCTGACAGTTTTTTTTTTTTCTCTCTCTCTCTCTTAACATTGATTTTTTTTTAGAATACTTTGTAACTTTTCTTGCTTCTTTGTAACTTTTCTTCCCTCTTCTGTGCTTTCGTAT
>JADBJO010006143.1:62500-65000 GCA_016801955.1 Conus betulinus
GAACCGGAACCCGACGTACAAGGTTTTAGCGGGCCGAAATAGCTCAGAGTACCGTACTTGTAATCTTGGTGATCCTGGAGTTTGCGGGTTCAAATCTCCCTGCACCGTTTTTTCGGTATTGGTGGGGTGTTTCTTTCCGAGGTAGTCAAAACGTGTTTGCACTCCATTTTCCTAAAAGGGCTTTGAATGATAAATTATAACACGAAGTTCCGTGTACAAACGCACGCATTATATCTTGCACACACGTAAAATCCCATCACCAATCTTCGGAAAAGAAGACCAGTTTGGCCGTGGGTATGGATGACACGTTACATAAATCATGCACCCTGCGTGAGAAATGGAAAGAAATGGGGGGGGGGGGGGGGGGTGAGGGGGGGCTACTTGATTGACACTGACTGAATGACACAGGAAGCGGCTGAATGTGGCTAATGCAGGCAGCTTTTCAGTTTGCTCTATCTAGGTAGGCAGTCCGTTGTGTAACGGAGAACGTGGTATGTAGAGCGCACAGGGTTTGCTACCGAGCATTTGGGCTATATGGGTACTGTTAATCGTTATCATCATCATCATCATCATCATCATCATCATTATGATGGTATAATAATAATAATAATAATAATAATAATGGTAATAATAATAATAATAATAATATAATAATAATAATAATAATAACAATGATGATGATAGTATTTATGATAATACTAACAATAATAATATGATGATGATAATAACAATGGCAACATTATGACACACCGCAACCTAACACACTTCACTAAGAGTCAGCACCGTTGAGGTCAGTTCAGGTTTCACTGAAGTTCATCCAAGTTCAACATCCACGCCCCTGTAAGTGAAATATCGAATAGTCATCCCAGAAGATGTGCCAGAGAGGGGGACCCGAGTCACACTACACCAACACCACATGAATGACAAATCAGTAGAAACAGAGAAAAATACCCCGGTACCATCTTCGCTGAAAAGATTGGACTCTGGCATCCTTCTGAGGGCGAGAGATGCTGCTGCCGGCAACTTGTGTCTGTCTGTCCATCCTCTCTACAGAGGCTGCCTCTAGTATCCTGAGGGACATTATCGTCATTATTATTATAATATTGTCATAACACAGCGTTTATATAGCGCCGTGCCAAAGGTTGTATACGCTGACAATCCACACTCTCGTGTACACAACCGGTTGCCTACCTGGATAGTGCCTACTGAAGAGCTGCCTGCCGGCGCTTCTTTCAGTCATTTCCCGTGTCATACAGTCCATATCGTTCACTCAGTTTCCTTACTTCCTTCATGTTTTTCAATTTCTCATGCAGGGTGCATGCTGTGTGTAACGTATCATCCATACCAAAGGCCAAACTGGCCTAATCTTCCGAAGGTTGGTGATGGCATTTGACGACGAGTGTGCGGGATCTTATGTGTGCGCTCACACACGGAACCTCGGTTTATTATAGTCTCGTTCGAAGGACTGTTTGGGAAATGGAGTCAGAACCAACCTTAACTCCGAGAGAAAAATCCCCCTGTACCGAAACGGCCCGGCGGAGTTTCGAACCCGTAACATCTCTGTGGACACACACACCATTCCACGGAACAGACACTGTGTGGTGATGGGGACAGCTCCAGTGGTGGTTGCTTTAGCAGCCAGTCGGCTGAGTTGAGTCTGATCTTCTGGTGTGGCTGTGACTTCATTTCCTGGGAGGCAGATGACGGAGGGATATTCCGACAGCCAAGACAGCGTCGGTAAACAGACACGTCGCTTCTCTTCTGAGAGCGATGAAGTGGGATAAGTCACACTGCTAATGTGCGAGCAAGGAGACAGACAGCAAGCAAGCGAGCACGCACGAACACACACACACACGCTCATAATTACACACACACACACACACACACACACACACACACACACACACACACACACATTCACACATTCACACACGCGCGCGCACGCACGCACGCACGCACGCATGCACATTTCCAAATGCGTAGATTGATAATGATTAAACTGCGAAATTTCAGTTTTTATGGAAGGGTTTGCAACGAGGATGACGATGTTAGTGAGTATATCAGTGGATACAACGGTGCTCTTAGAGAAGTAGTTATGCCCAGTAGATAAGAGAACTCATGGTGAAATCTATAGAAACTACTATTGCAAAAATGACGTCACATCTGTTCTTGTTGGTGATTCGAACAATTGTTCCAAGGTGCAGTGACATTTGCAAGTACCTCGGTTAATTAGTGCCTTCTATGCTACACTGTCTGTTACTTTCTTTTGAAAGTTTTTTTTTAATTGAAGGCGGTTTGGTGAGGATACTGTTTTATGTTGCGGATGTTGCGGAAAAGACCATTGCCAACGAATGTACCTGAAAACACAAAACTGATTTTGAATATGTCTATCAAATCACGTGTTACAATAACATTAGTTAGAGACATACTGACACAGAGCTAAGTAACTCAATCTTTGAGGATGCGTGGGTCAATCATTGTGTACTGTGTATATGAGCAC
>JADBJO010006143.1:75000-80000 GCA_016801955.1 Conus betulinus
TTCAGTCGGCAGACTTTTGAATACATCTCCATCTCAGAGCACATTCTTTTTTTTTTAATTTCCCCTTTTCCAATTCCTCTCGTCATCAGCATTACAATCGTCTGTACATAGCCACTGTCCTTTGTTCGAAAGAGATGTTCATCAACAACAGAGAGATGGTTGTGCGTTTTAAAACTGTTCCAGGCGTGTGTTCCGGAAGATAGTCAGACAGTCTAACAGCTTCTGTCTCCATCTGCTAGTCCAGCTTTTGTTCCGTGGGAGTGCCAGACCCGTGATTGGTTCGTGGCTGACCTAAGCTGTGTCATGTCTGTGCGGTGTCCCTCCTGTTTCTGTGTGTTGGTGTGACTGTCACCGTCTGTTGGTGTGACTGTCACTGTCTGTTGGTGTGACTGTCACTGTGTGTTGGGTGTGACTGTCACTGTGTGTTGGTGTGACTGTCACTGTGTGTTGGTTTGACTGTAACTGTGTGTTGGTTTGACTGCTGCAGATCTGATTAATTCAGCATGAAATGTCCTGTCACTGTGTGTTGGTGTGACTGCTGGAGATCTGATTAATTCAAGCATGGAATGTTTTTGTCACTGTGTGGTTGGTGTGACTGTCACTGTGTGTTGTGTGTGACTGTCACTGTGTGTTGGTGTGACTGTCACCGTGTGTCCGGTGTGACTGTCACAGTGTGTTGGTGTGACTGTCAGTGTGTGTCGGTGTGACTGTCACTGTGTGTTGGTGTGACTGTCACTGTGTGTTGGTGTGACTGTCACTGTGTGTTGGTGTGACTGTCACTGTGTGTTGGTGTGTGTGTCACAGTGTGTTGGTGTGACTGTCAGACCTGGTGTGTTGGTGTGACTGTCACAGTGTGTTGGTGTGACTGTCACTGTGTGTGTCGGTGTGTGTCACAGTGTGTTGTGTGTGACTGTCAGTGTGTGTCGGTGTGACTGTCACTGTGTGTTGGTGTGACTGTCACTGTCACTGTGTGTGTGTGACCGTCACTGTGTGTTGGTGTGACTGTCACTGTGTGGTTGGTGTGACTGTCACTGTGTGTTGGTGTGACTGTCACTGTGTGTGTGATGTGACTGGGGGAGATCTGATTAGTTCGGCACGAAATGTTCTGTCTGTCTGCGCGCACAAGGCTAACATCGTCTGGGAGTCAACTCGCTGGAGTCTATATGATTCTCTGTCTGTCTGTCTATCTGTCTGTCTGTCTGTCTGTCTGTCTGTCTGTCTGTCTCTGTGTCTCTCTGTCTCTCTGTCTCTCTCTCTTTCTCTCTCTCTCTCTCTCTCTCTCTCTCTCTCTCTCTCTCTCTTTCTTTTCATTCTCTCCCGTAAAACACTATCTTTAACTTTATAATGTCTATATTAACAAAAAGAACTAACAACAACAACGACGACACAAACAACAACAACAACAACAACACAACAACAACAACAACACAACAACAAACGTGTGTAAAATGATAGTCGATGTACTCCCCTTCATGAAGGGCAATAGTTTGTACACACTGATGAAAACATCTCTATCTGAATATGATTATCTCTCTCTCTCTCTCTCTCTCTCTCTCTCTCTCTCTCTCTCTCTCTCTCTCTCTCTCTCTCTCTCTCTCTCTCTCCCTTTCTTTCTTTCTTTCTTTTTCTTATCTCTCTCCCCACCCCCACCTCTATTTCTATCTATCTATCTTTTCTTTCTTCTCTTCTCTCTCTCTCCTCTCTCTCTCTCTCTCTCTCTCTCTCTCTCTCTCTCTCTCTCTCTCAAGAACATGGCGAAAATGATCACATATCCTTGGCACTACGAGATGTACGGGCATCAAGATCTTTGGAAGAAAATGACAAGGGGGAAAAAAAAGATCTTACCGTATAATGACAAGCTGCAAAGGGCAACCACTGTATACAGGTAAATGACAGGGAACGTCAACATCAACACTCTTCATAGGCAACCACTGCATACAGGGAACGTCAACATCAACACTCTTCATAGGCAACCACTGCATACAGGGAACGTCAACATCAACACTCTTCATAGGCAACCACTGCATACAGGGAACGTCAACATCAACACTCTTCATAGGCAACCACTGCATACAGGTAAATGAACAGGGAACGTCAACATCAACACTCTTCTCTCAGACCACAGCAAAGGACAGGGTAGTGACAGTCAGGGTGTTTACTGCCCGGAAAGAAAATGGTCAGACAGAGCACGAGGGAAGAGGGAGCAGAGGGAAGAGGCGGATGGAGAGAGAGAGAGGAGAGAGAGGAGAGCGAGGGGAGATGAGGCGGAGACGAAAGAGGAGAGGGCGGAGGGCGAGGAGGAGAGGAGAGCTGAGAGGAGAGGAGAGGAGAGAGAAGAGGGGAGAGAGGGAGAGGAACCGAGAGGAGGACGGACAGAGAGAGTGGCTGAGGCGAGAGAGAGAGGGAGAGAGGGAGAGGAGGGGAGAGGAGGAGAGGACGAGAGGAGAGAGCGGAGAGGAGACGTAGATGGATGAGAGGAGAGAGGAGAGAGAGGAGAAGAGGAGGAGGCGGGAAGGGTGGAGATTTCGGAGATGGGGAGAGAGAGAGAAGAGGCGAGAGGATGAGGGAGGGAGAGAGTGGAGAGGAGAGAGAGCGGGAGGAGAGTCGAGAGGATTGACGTGTAGAGGAGCGGGAGAGGGTTTTGTTGCGAATAGGGGAGAAGAGAGGAAGGGAGAGGAGAGGAGAGGAGGAGATTGTGAGTTTATGTTTGATTTGATGTGAGGCACGAGAGGAGAAGAGAGGAGATGAGGGGAGAGAGAGGGGGAGAGGATGAGAAGAGGTGCTGAGCGGAGAGAGGAGAAAGAGGGAGAGAGAGGGAGGAGAGAGCGGAGACGTAGGAGGGAGGAGGAGGACAGACAGACAAGGACAGACAGACAGAGACACAGAGAGAAAACGAACCGAAAGACAGAAAGAGAAGAGAGAGAGAGCGATGGGAGGAGAGGGAAGAGAGCGAGAGCGAGAGGGAGCGTGAGAGAGGAGAAGAGGCGTAGAGCCGCAGATGAGAGAGAGAGAGAGAGAGAGAGGAAGAGAGAGCGAGAGAGAAAGACCAAAAGAGAGGAGAGAAAGAGTAGAGAACCCGCGACGACAGGACAGCGAAAGAGAGGGAGGAGAGAGGAAGGAGAGAGAGGAGAGAGACGGAGTAGAAGGAGGGAGGATGGGGGTGGGGGGGGGAGGAGAGAAAGTGGAGACGAGCATGCGGAGAGAGAGGGAGATGAGGAGGAGGAGAGAGCGAAGAGAGACGAGAGAGAGATGGTACCCTTGATCAGAATATACTGCACACGACGTTTCATCTTTGTGGATATCATTTTCCTTTATCTGCTTAAATCCACTGCATTGATCGAGCGATGTTTGGTGGGGTCTGTGGGGCTTTATTAGTTCCACGTTCTTGTTTGTTTTTCCCGTTGCTATTTTCAGTCGCCAGAATGATGTTGTCCTTCTTGTGTGTGTGTGGTGTGTGTGTGTGTGTGTGTGTGTTGTGCGCGCGCGACCACGCGCGCGTGGTGCGTGCGTGCGTGCGTTTCGGCGTGCGTGCGTGTGTGTGTTGTGTTTGGTGTGTGTGTGTGATGTGTGTGGTGTGTGTGTGCGTGTGTGTGTGTGTGTGGGTGTGTGTGTGGGGTGTGTGTGTGTGTGTTTGTGTGTGTGTGGTGTGTGTGTGTTGTGTGTGTTACATGTGTGTGTGTGTGTGTGGTGTGCGGGCGCGCGCGCGCGCGCGCGCTGTGTGTGTGTGTGTGTGGTATGTGTGTGTGTGTGTGTGTGGTGTGTGTGGTGTGTGTGGTGGGTGTGGTGTGTGTGTTGTGTGTGGTGTGTGTGTGTGTGTGCCTCGGTGTTCTGTTTCCGTGCTTGTGTGTGTATGTGTGTGCATGTGCGTGTAAACGCCACGTGCGTGGTGGGTGTGCGTGCGTGCATGCATCGCGTTCGTACATGTGTGCGTGCGTGCGTGCGTACGTACGTGCAATGCATGCGCGCCGTGCGTGCTTGGGTGCGTGCGTGCGTGTGATGCGTGTGTGTGTGTGTTGTGTGTGTTGTGTGTGTGTGTGTGTGTGTTCCACCATCCCCCATGACCAAACGAGGCCAAAATGGAGTCAGTCATATGTGAACTGTTGAGATTAATCAAAGAACCGGCCGTTTTCTCAGATTTGTCTCCGTCATGACGCTCTTTTTGGGGGGTTGGTTTGTTCTGCTTTCTCTGTCACGGCTGTGGTTGTTTTTCTGTTCTCAGGGCGGACACAGGACATTGTGGGTCCCACTGTTGTGGTGAGGACAGGTCACAGTGACATGTCCCCACTGTGGGGAGGCCCAGGTCACAGTGACATCGGTACCACTGTGTCCGGTGGGGGAAGGCAAGCGCAGCGGACAGTGACATGCTGGCCACTGTGGTGGAGCGGACAGCGGACAGTGGGTGAGCCACCGTGTCATGTATAGGGAGAGTGCGGGGGGGACAGCTGGACCAGTGACAGTCCCACTGTGGTGAGGACCACAGAGGACACAGTGACCATGTCCCACTGTGTGGCCTTGAGGACAGGACCACACCAGGGGTGACATTTCGCACTGTGGTGAGGGACAGCAGACAGTAGACAGTGTCCCACTGCTGGTAAGGACAGGACACACTGACATGTCCCACAATGGTGATGAGGACAGGTCGGCTTCTGGATGGACAGGAGCAAGGACATGTCCCACTGTGGGTGAGGACCAGGAGACCGTGTGAACAGTTTGTATTAGCGAAAGCTCTCTCCATTTTTCCTTCATATGGGCTTTCTCCGTCACGGCTGTGTTTCTATTCTCAGCGGACACAGTGACATGCCCCACTGTGGTGAGGACAGGACACAGTGACATGTCCCACTGTGGTGAGGACAGCGGACACAGTGACATGTCCCACTGTGCTGAGGACAGCGGACACAGTAACATGCCCCACTGTGGTAAGGACAGGACACAGCGACATGTCCCACTGTGATGAGGACAGCGGACACAGTGACATGTCCCACTGTGGTGAGGACAGCGGA
>JADBJO010006143.1:85000-92500 GCA_016801955.1 Conus betulinus
TCAACACTGTGTCTGTCACTGCCTCTTTCAGTCAGTCAACACTGTGTGTCTGTCACTGCCTCTTTCTGTCAGTCAACACTGTGTCTGTCACTGCCTCTTTCAGTCAGTCAACACTGTGTGTCACTGCCTCTTTCAGTCAGTCAACACTGTGTCTGTCACTGCCTCTTTCAGTCAGTCAACACTGTGTCACTGCCTCTTTCAGTCAGTCAACACTGTGTCTGTCACTGCCTCTTTCAGTCAGTCAACACTGTGTCACTGCCTCTTTCAGTCAGTCAACACTGTGTGTCAATGCCCCTGTCCTCCCCTCCCCTCTCAGACCGATGGTCACTGATGGCTTTTCCCTGTCATCTGGCCACACGCCGTGGTCGCCCAGGCCCTCTAGTGTTAGAATAACATTCCTTCAGTGTCTGCTCTGTGCTGAACATTGGCCCATCTGTTTGTGCTCTGTGCTCAACATTGGCCCATCTGTTTGTGCTCTGTACTGAACATTGGCCCATCTGTTTGTGCTCTGTGCTTAACATTGGCCCATCTGTGCTCTGTGCTTAACATTGGCCATCTGTTTGTGCTCTGTGCTCAACATTGGCCATCTGTTTGTGCTCTGTGCTCAACATTGGCCCCATCTGTTTGTGCTCTGTGCTCAACATTGGCCCATCTGTTTGTGCTCTGTGCTTAACATTGGCCCATCTGTTTGTGCTCTGTGCTTCACATTGGCCCATCTGTTTGTGCTCTGTGCTTCACATTGACCCATCTGTTGTGCCTGTTTAATGTATGTTTGCGTGGCACTCCTCTCACATAAGTTCTATTCTATATCCCCTTCCATGTTTGAATTTGCTAAACACACATTTTTTTTTAAATAAAAGATATCACATAATCAATGGATCTTCTTTTTCCTTAAGCTTGATTGCTGATTTGATTAGAAGAAGAAGAAGAAGAAAAGAAGAAGAAGAAAAGAAAAAGAAGAAGAAGAGAGAAGGAGAGAGAGAGAGAGAGAGAGAGAGAGAGAGAGAGAGAGAGAGAGAGAGAGGAGAGAGAGAGAGAGAGAGAGACGCATGCTCAAATTGTGTCCATCATCCAAATGTCGGAAAAGAAATGAGATTCAAGATTCAAATTAAGTGCACCTTCATTATATAGGAAGCAGTTAAAACTCTCATAGAAAAAAAGTGTGTGCGAGTCTCTCTCTCTCTCTCTCTCTCTCTCTCTCTCTCTCTCTCTCTCTCTCTCTCTCTCTCTCTCTCTCTCTCTCTCTCTCTCTGTGTTTTTCAGCCTGCTACTTCCATCAATGTATATCTTCCATCAAAGAGTCTGGCTCCAAGTATCTGCTGGGATGAGATTTCTTTTTCTTTTTCCTTCCTTTGTTTCCAGCACAGGACTCTTCCATTTCTCCTTCTCCTTGATATTTACCTTTTGCACCGCCTGTCAATATGTCTTTCAGTCAGTCAACACTGTGTCTGTCACTGCCTCTTTCAGTCAGTCAACACTGTGTGTCACTGCCCTGTCCTCCCCTCCCCTCTCAGACAGATGGTCACTGATGGCTTTCCCTGTCATCTGGCCACACGGCCTCGTTGTCCGTCCACCCTGCGATTAGAATGATGGCCACTCAGTGTCTGCTTTGTATTTAGGCCGTGTTTGCCTGCCTGTCTGCCTCCTTTTATAGGTGTGTGCTCCTCTTTTTTTTTTCAAACACACACTGCACATAGGCTCAGAACACGTTGCTGTCTTTTTGTGACAAAGATCTTGTGTGTCGCTACCACCAAACTGCAATGTGTACTGAACAAAGAGCACCTTGTATGTCTGGTCGTGCAGTATTGTGCCCTGTAGAATGCCAAAGATGAACGATAACGTGATGACCTCATATCTTATGTTTTGTTCACGTGCACGCCTGGTGGATTCTAGTCAAAGCCGTCAGTAAGAGCAAGTTCGTTGAGGCCAAAGCTGGACTGGCGCTGTAATACCCTCAGCCTAGACTCTGGCACAGTGACGAAGAGATTTTGTTTTCGTCAGGGGGCTTAAAAGTCGGTGTCTTGCTTATACTGGATGAAAACGGACACCATTCGACATGACTGAGGTGATACAGGGTAGTGCAGTGTGTCTTCTCCTGTGGGTGGCTTCCTGACAACCCGACATTCAACATGACTGAGGTGATACAGCGGCAGCGCAGTGTCTTCTCCTGTGGGTGGCTTTCTGACAACCCGACATTCAACATGACTGAGGTGATACAGCGGCAGCGCAGTGTCTTCTCCTGTGGGTGGCTTCCTGACAACCCGACATACAACATGACAGGTGATACAGCGGCAGTGCAGTGTCTTCTCCTGTGGGTGGCTTTCTGACAACCCGACATTCGACATGACTGAGGTGATACAGCGGCAGTGCAGTGTCTTCTCCTGTGGGTGGCTTCCTGACAACCCGACATACAACATGACAGGTGATACAGCAGCAGTGCAGTGTCTTCTCCTGTGGGTGGCTTCCTGACAACCCGACATTCAACATGACAGGTGATACAGCGGCAGTGCAGTGTCTTCTCCTGTGGGTGGCTTCCTGACAACCCGACATTCAACATCACTGAGGTGATACAGCGGCAGCGCAGCGCAGTGTCTTCTCCTGTGGGTGGCTTAATGACAACCCGATTTAGATTATTATCTACGGACTATGAAACTTAGATGCTGAATGTGAGTGAGTGTGTGTGTGTGTGTGTGTGTGTGTGTGTGTGTGTGTGTGTGTGTGTGTGTGTGTGTGTGTTGAGTGTGTGTGTGTGTGTGTGTGTGTGTGTGTGTGTGTGTGTGTGTGTCTGTGTGTGTCTGTGTGGGGGTGGGGTGGACGCTAGGATAAGTTGCTTATGAGTGATGCTACTGGCTGGCAACAGATGACGACTTCAGAAAAAAAAGGAGAACAATTGAAAAAGTCAGCACTGCAGCCCATGATACGAGTCTGTTACAATCGACAGGTGACTCACAATAGGACTTTAGCACAGAAATAGCCTGCATTCCTACGTGCCAGCGTTTACCGACAAAACGAGGACACTGAGAATGGAATAGTTAGTGTTTTGCATAAGCAAACTAAATTTGCATACAGACGGCTTTCTGTGGTACTTCACATGGAAGAGAGAGAGAGAGAGAGAGAGAGGAGAGAGAGAGAGAGAGAGAGAGAGAGAGAGAGAGAGAGAGAGAGAGAGAGAGAGAGTCTATAATGTCCTACAAAGGAGAATGTATCGGAACAATATGATCAGAGTAGATGTTCAGTGTTGGCTGTACCTTTCATGTGAAATCCAGCAGCTGGTCACACGATGAATGCTGACAGACTCCTTATACTTCCCATCACTTAGGCACACGGTGAATACTGACAGTCTAATCGTATGATTCCATCACTGGGACTGGGCGCAGACCTCACAGAGCCGATAACAATGATGGAGTAGAAGAATGGAAAGGAAATTTCGTTCGGGATGGAGACGTTGACAGCACATCGTGTCAAAATATCTTATGGTCCAATAATGAATGGATTATTTATTGTGTTAACGAGTGTGGGTTATAAAGCGCTTAGAGCATGGTCTCTAACCAAGAATAGGCGCTATAGAAGTAATCATTATACTATAATAATTTGCGGTCACACCAAACTGATATTCATGCCTGTGGGTATTCACCTATAGCAAGTAGGTAAGCAAGGGGCATGATGATTAAACGCAGACATTTAACAAAAAAGCAAGTTCCATGGGTTATAATATACCAAGAACTGCGAGATAGAGGCATAATGATTAAACGCAGACATTTCACACAAAAAAACAAGTTCCACGGGTTCCAGAATACCGGGAACTGTACGATGTACTTGGCAACAGACAACAGCAGAAGAAATACAACATCAGCACATTAACATTTATATGAGGAACGAATGAGTTGCGGGATACATGAAGTGCGATCAAATGATTCTTCCTTAAATACATCAAAGAAACTCTCTCTCTCTCTCTCTCTCTCTCTCTCTCTCTCTCTCTCTCTCTCTCTCTCTCTCTCTCTCTCTCTCTCTCTCTCTCTCTCTCTCTCTGTGGTAAGGCGGTTGGGGGAGGAGAAGAATTAAAGTTAATGCAAGCTAGTAGTGGCCGTTTGATCATGAATATTTTCACACAGATCAAACGTTTAGCAATTGTTAAAATGCAGTCGTTTCACCGTAGGGAAACAAGTTACCTCCCCTGCGTATTATTAGGAGCTTAGGGAACAAGTTACCTCCCCTGTTTATTATTACTAGCTTAGGATCTTTCACTGTGTGTTGGTCTGTGTGAATGCTCAGTGCATGTGTGGCTGCCATGCTGTTTCTGACCAATGATCGATAACAGAGTGCCTCAGTGTTCCATGGTATTGAGTTGACCTCAAGCATGGCCTCTCTCTTGTTCATGGTGTCCAAAATATTGTCATTGAAAAATCCTGTGGGCAAGCACTGGAATTGCATGTCCCTGCTGTCACCTCATTCTGTTTAAAGCCCAGTTTGATCACAATGGCCGTCTCAGTGCTGTTCAAGATGTGTAATAAAACAAAATCCGCCTTAGTCCCAACATTCTGAAACCAGCGTAATACTGAATCTACATTCCATATCTGAAAACAAATCAAAAACAGGTACCCTTTCTGGAAACTCGATCGTTGTAGCACATGAGGCATCTCTGTTTAGGATGTTCACAGAGTTTGTACATTTCCTGTGTCTAACCTCCTGTAAATTCCAACGCATTAGTCTGTACATTTCCTGTGTCTGACGTCCTCTAAATCCCAATACTTTAGTCTGTACACTTCCTGTGTCTAACCTGCAAATCCCGATACTTTAGTCTGTACATTTCCTGTGTCTAACCTGCAAATTCCATACTTTAGTCTGTACATTTCCTGTGTCTAACCTGCAAATTCCAATACTTTAGTCTGTGTATTTCCTGTGTCTAACCTCCTGCAAATTCCAATACTTTAGTCTCTACATTACCTGTGTCTAACGTCCTCCAGATCCCGATACTTTAGTCTGTACAGTTCCTGTCCAGCGTCCTCTGACGTTTGGACACAGCCATCTACTCCGATGAGGTCACCCACCCCCTCTTTCATCTCAAGACACTACCATTTATCTTTCCTGTTGGTACCGCCTCTGACTGTCTGTCCATAGGTCTGTCTGTCAGTCAACACTGTGTCTGTCCACGTGTTTGTCTGTCTGCCAACACTGTGTCTGTCACTGCCCTGTCCTCCCCTCCCCTCTCAGACCGATGGTCACTGATGGCTTTACCCTGTCGTTTGACCATTCGTCCTGGTTGTCCGTCCACCTTGTGATCAGAATGATGGCCACTTAGTGTTTGCTTTGTATTTAGCCTATGTTTGCCTCTCTCTCTGTCTCTCTCTGTCTGTCTATCTGTCTGTCTGTCTGTCTCTCTCTCCCTCCCCCTCTCTCTCTCTCTCTGACTTTTGTTATAATGTGTCTTATGTTGTGTAAAACTGATAACATTCGTTTCAGTCCCTGAAGGAACAAGAGTCAATTGATTAAAAAAAAAAAGCATCTTCTTGCTTATCTGTTACCTTGGGAATCGGGAGACTTTCTCTTTGCCTATCTCTCTGTCTCTGTCTCTCTCAGATGGTGTAGCCAACTAGTGACAAAAAGCCTATCCAGCCAGTTGGTGCTAGGGGGTGTAGAGACCACTTTAGCCAATAACTCATATCACAGAGCTCAGGTATTGTAAATATAATCCCTCTGCTGCTGAAAGTGCTAGGACTGTTCTGCCCGAGTTGGTGGACTCCAAACTGGACTCTGGAACAAAGGTAAACCTCTGTGCTCACAAACTCGACACTTTATTCTGAAATTTAAACAAAACAAAGCAAACACACACACACACACACACACACACACACACACACACACACACACACACACACACACACACACACACACACACACACACACACACACACACACACACACGCATGCACGCACCTACGCACGGACGCACACACACGCACGCACGCACGCACGCACGCACGCACGCACACACACACACACACACACACACACACACACACCCTCTCTCTCTCTCTCTCTCTCTCTCTCTCTCGTTCTCTCTCTCTCTCTCTCTCTCACACACACACACACACACACACACACACACACACACACACACACACACACACACACACACACACACACACACACACATACATACACACACGCGCGCGCGCGCGCGCGCGCGTACGCACACACGCACGCACGCACGCACACACCTGAACACTTATCTACACCAATCCCATCAACACAGAGGAACCAGAGGCACATCACACAGAATACGAAGCTAAAGCTGATTTAGCTGCCTTCTCAAAGCCGCGTAGCTGTTGTAAGTCTGGCTTCCCCACACAAACTGGAGGAGTGGGGTAGTAACAGTAGACCCACAGGACAAAACAGTAGGCCCACAGGACATAACAGTAGGCCCACAGGACATAACAGTAGACCCACAGGACACAACAGTAGACCCACAGGACAAAACAGTAGACCCACAGGACTGGGTCTTTCTCAGAAATAACTGAGAGATTACTGTCAGTAACAGAAATACAGCTAAAACTGCACGGCTGTACTTGCACGGCTGTACTGTGTTGTTAACTTTGACCTGTTGAGGTGTTGTGTACTGAGGCTGTTCCTTTGTTATCCAGTATGTTGCTGTCCAAATGACAGGGTGTGCAGTCTGAAGTGGTCCTCATTCCTCACCTCATTCTCTCATACATTCTCTCTCCAAAGAGTCTCGGCCCTGGTATGGCTTCAATTGGTGGACTAGACTATGTGCAGGGGAATGTGTTAAAACAGCGCGAAGACCTTCTGCGATAAAGACACCATCCAGGGAAAAATACATCTCAGGTGACTTACCTAGTACGGCCCTTAGTTCCTCTTCAGCTCCCCCCTCCCCCTTCCCCGCCCCGCGCGGTGAGTTCATCCAACAGCTGGCAGTATGAGCAGCTTCATGGAGACTGTCGTGGTGACGCCCTCCACAAACGTACGCTCTCTTGACGACAAAACAGTGCTGGTTGTCTCAAGGTCTGACCAAGCGCATTGGGCTGATGGTGTAGGTCAGATACAGCTTGGTTGTCTCAAGGTCTGACCAGCGCGTTGGGCTGATGGTGTAGGTCAGATATAGCTTTTGGTTGTCTCAAGGTCTGACCAGCGCATTGGGCTAATGCTGTAGGTCAGATCTCGCTTAAGTTGTAGCCACGAGACCCTCTTCGTAAATTCTATTATTCATTCATTCACTCATGTATCCAGTGTGGTCTGGAAATTCAGCGAATATGGTGTAGTGTATATGGACTAGTCTGCACGCAGTGAACCCTACTTGATGAAACTGAAAGTGAAAGGTGGTTGTCTGTTGAAGGCCTTCTCTATTGTGTCCTGCTTGTGTTGACTCAGTACAGGAGCCACTAAGCGCAGTTATAAGGACCAGAAGCTTTACAGTGCCGTCTCTGCTGGGATGCTGCAGGAGAACCTGTCAGATTTCTCCCCGTGGACTGATGGTACTAGACA
>JADBJO010006143.1:100000-102500 GCA_016801955.1 Conus betulinus
ATAATGCTGCAGCTGGCAGGGCAGTTATAATGCGGCAGATGGCAGGGCAGTTATAATGCTGCAGCTAGCAGGGCAATTATAATGCTGCAGCTGGCAGAGCAGTTATAGTGCTGCAGCTAGCAGGGCAATTATAATGCTGCAGCTGGCAGGGCAGTTATAATGCTGCAGCTAGCAGGGCAATTATAATGCTGCAGCTGGCAGAGCAGTTATAGTGCTGCAGCTGGCAGGGCAGTTATAAATGCTGCAGCTAGCAGGGCAGTTTATACTGCTGCAGCTGACAGGGCAGTTATAATGCTGCAGCTAGCAGGGCAGTTATAGTGCTGCAGATGGCAGGGCAGTTATAGTGCTGCGGCTGACAGGGCAGTTATGATGCTGCAGCTGGCAGAGCAGTTATAGTGCTGCAGCTGGCAGGGCAGATATAGTGCTGCTGCAGCTGACAGGGCAGTTATAGTGCTGCAGCTAGCAGGGCAGTTATAGTGCTGCAGCTAGCAGGGTAGTTATAATGCTGCAGATGGCAGGGCAGTTATAGTGCTGCAGCTGACAGGGCAGTTATAATGCTGCAGCTAGCAGGGCAGTTATAATGCTGCAGCTAGCAGGGCAATTATAGTGCTGCAGCTAGCAGGGCAATTATAATGCTGCAGCTAGCAGGGCAATTTATAATGCTGCAGCTGGCAGAGCAGTTATAGTGCTGCAGCTAGCAGGGCAATTATAATGCTGCAGCTAGCAGGGCAATTATAATGCTGCAGCTGGCAGAGCAGTTATAGTGCTGCAACTAGCAGGGCAATTATAATGCTGCAGCTGGCAGGGCAATTATAATGCTGCAGCTAGCAGGGCAGTTATAATGCTGCAGATGGCAGGGCAATTATAATGCTGCAGCTAGCAGGGCAGTTATAGTGCTGCAGCTGACAGGGCAGTTATAATGCTGCTGCTAGCAGGGCAGTTATAGTGCTGCAGCTGGCAGGGCAGTTATAATGCTGCAGATGGCAGGGCAGTTATAGTGCTGCAGCTGACAGGGCAGTTATAATGCTGCAGATGGCAGGGCAGTTATAGTGCTGCAGCTGACAGGGCAGTTATAATGCTGCAGCTGACAGGGCGGTTATAGTGCTGCAGCTGGCAGGGCAGTTATAGTGCTGCAGCTGACAGGGCCGTTATAGTGCTGCAGCTGACAGGGCGGTTATAGTGCTGCAGATGGCAGGGCGGTTATAGTGCTGCAGATGGCAGGGCAGTTATAGTGCTGCAGCTGACAGGGCAGTTATAATGCTGCAGCTGGCAGGGCAGTTATAGTGCTGCAGCTGACAGGGCAGTTATAATGCTGCAGCTGGCAGGGCAGTTATAGTGCTGCAGCTGACAGGGCAATTATAATGCTGCAGATGGCAGGGCAGTTATAGTGCTGCAGCTGACAGGCCAGTTATAATGCTGCAGCTCACAGGGCGGTTATAGTGCTGCAGCTGGCAGGGCAGTTATAGTGCTGCAGCTTACAGGGCGATTATAGTGCTGCAGCTGACAGGGCAGTTATAATGCTGCAGCTGACAGGGCAGTTATAGTGCTGCAGCTGACAGGGCAGTTATAATGCTGCAGCTAGCAGGGCAGTTATAGTGCTGCAGCTAGCAGGGCAGTTATAGTACTGCAGCTGACAGGGCAGTTATAGTGCTGCAGATGGCAGGGCAGTTATAGTGCTGCAGCTGGCAGGGCAATTATAATGCTGCAGTTAGCAGGGCAGTTATAATGCTGCAGCTAGCAGGGCAGTTATAATGCTGCAGCTAGCAGGGCAGTTATTGTGCTGCAGCTGACAGGGCAGTTATAATGCTGCAGCTGACAGGGCGGTTATAGTGCTGCAGATGGCAGGGCAGTTTTATAGTGCTGCAGCTGACAGGGCGGTTATAGTGCTGCAGCTGGCAGGGCAGTTATAGTGCTGCAGCTAGCAGGGCAGTTATAGTGCTGCAGCTGACAGGGCAGTTATAATGCTGCAGATGGCAGGGCAGTTATAGTGCTGCAGCTGACAGGGCGGTTATAGTGCTGCAGATGGCAGGGCAGTTATAGTGCTGCAGCTGACAGGGCGGTTATAGTGCTGCAGCTGGCAGGGCAGTTATAGTGCTTCAGCTGGCAGGGCAGTTATAGTGCTGCAGCTAGCAGGGCAGTTTTTATAGTGCTGCAGATGGCAGGGCAGTTATAATGCTGCAGCTAGCAGGGCAGTTATAGTGCTGCAGATGGCAGGGCAGTTATAATGCTGCAGCTGGCAGGGCAGTTATAATGCTGCAGCTAGCAGGGCAGTTATAATGCTGCAGCTGGCAGGGCAGTTATAATGCTGCAGCTAGCAGGGCAGTTATAATGCTGCAGATGGCAGGGCAGTTATAATGCTTCAGCTAGCAGGCAGACTTGATAAACACCGCACACCGGGGAACAAGTGAAAGCGTGGGCCTGTAATAGAAGTGGATAGCCACAGGAATGCTGCATATGAAAAAACAAACACCTGCATGTGTGTGGTCAGTCCTCTGTCAAC
>JADBJO010006143.1:107500-110000 GCA_016801955.1 Conus betulinus
ATTCCAGAAAAGAGGAAAAACCGTCTTGGGCTGTTGTGTAACCGTTAGTAATGGCTATTCTCGTGAACATCGGCCATCATCTGTGACCTGTAATGAGCATACTTACAAATTTTCAGAAAGATCGGCTGAGAACTTTCTGAGATGTTCCATAAAGACGAAAAGCGTTATGTGTCGTTAGTAACGGCTATAACGGTAAACTTAAACATTGGGCATCATCACTTACATGAACATACCTACACATTTTCAGAAAGATCGGCCACGTACTTTCTGAGATATTCCATGAAGACGAAAAACCGTTATGGGTCTTTATAGCCGTTACTAACGGCTATAGCGGTGAACTAAAACGTCGGGCATCATACCTATAAATTTTCAGAAAGATCGGCCAAGTACTTTCTGAGATATCCCATAAAAAAGAAAAGCCGTTATGGGCCGTTATAGCCGTTAGTAACGGCAACAACGGTAAACTAAAACATCAAGCATCCACCGTGCCCCATAGCGAACATACCTGCTCATTTCCACAAAGATCGGTCAAGTACTTTCAGAAATATTCCATGAAGAAGAAAAACCGTTACAGGCCGTTACAGCCGCTAGTAACGGCTATAACGGTAAACTAAAACATCGGGCATTATTCCTGACCCATAATGAACATACCTGCTCATTTTCACAAAGATCGGCCGAGAACTTTCTGAGATATTCCATAAAAAAGAAAAACTGTTAGAGGCCGTTACAGCTGTTAGTAACAGCTGTAACGGTAAACTAAAACATCGGGCATTATCCGTGACCCATAGTGAACATACCTGCAAATTTTCAGAAAAATCGGCCAAGTACTTTCTGAGATATTCCATAAGAAAAAAAAAAACCGCTATGGGCCGTTACAGCCGTTAGTAACAGCTGTAACAGTAAACTAAAACATCGGGCATCATCCGTGACCCATAATAAACATACCTGCTCATTTTCACAAAGATCGGCCAAGTACTTTCAGAGATATTCCATGGAGAAGAAAACCGTGTCAGGCCGTTACAGCCGTTACTAACGGCTATAATGGTAAACTAAAACATCGGGCATTATTCGTGACCCATGATGAACATACCTACAAATTTCAGAAAGATCGGCCAAGTACTTTCTGAGATATTCCATAAAGAAGAAAAACCGTTACAGGCCGTTACAGCCGTTAGTAACGGATATAACGGTAAACTAAAAACATCGGGCATCATCCGTGACCCATAATGAACATACCTACAAATTTTCAGAAAGATCTGCCCAGTAGTTTTATCTGGAACGAGTGGAAAACATTTTGACCACGCACGGACGGACGGACGGACACACACACACACACACACAACACACACACACACACACACACACACACACACACACAGAGAGAGAGAGAGAGAGAGAGAGAGAGAGAGAGAGAGAGAGAGAGAGGAGAGAGAGAGAGAGAGAGAGAGAGAAAACATTTCTTCGTTCCCATTCTAAAGTACTCCCTGTTCTATAAGAACTGGGAGTACAAAAAGAAAAGAAAAAAGAAAGGAAAAAAAAAAAAGCAAGCCGCAATGTACCGATGTTAACGAAAGCAAAAGCCTCAAATTCAATGAAGACGACCAAATGCCCTCGATTAAATGAAAATAGTTTCTGGTTAAGTGCAGACGTGCATTACAGAAATGTGGCTTATGGCTGAATAATCGTGTTCAAGTCCAGCCTGAAATCTATTACACTATTTGCTTCTACCCATATTTGGGGTCTGCAATTGATAGCTGCTCTGTATACTTCACCGGTTTTGTCACACACTAACCTGCTCTTTAACTGTTAGAGTCATCAACATTACCTTTCTTCCATCAGGTTTCAAACATTAGCAATCCATTAGCTTAAAATCATGCGCAGTGTGGTCTCAAAACTATAGCGTATATATGGATTAGTCCGCACGCAGTGACGCCTCTTTGATAAAACTGAAACTCAGCAATTCACCTGTTACTACATCAAGACCGACTTCTCTCCGACTTTTGAATTTCATTAAAGCCAAAAGAACGATTCCACTGAAACTGGTTGATTAAAATATTTTGACTCGTTATTCAGATCATTATCTGTGTCCATTCAAGAACAACTGTCAAAAAAACGTCTGGTTCAGTTCCACCTTTCTGTGATTTACACCTCAATGAATTAATACCAACACACCCCCCTTAATGAATCCAAGACTCAGAAATTAATTCTTCCAACGAAGCTAAGACATCATCTGAATCATCACGAATGCAATGTGGAGAAACCTCAGGTAGAACACATTACATTCTAATAATACATCGTTACGCAAAAGACGGGTTTGGAGTTAAGAAATCCACACATATCAGGTACAGTATTTTTTTTTCCCATTTCTTTCAGACATTGACATTAAAACCTTCTAATCAAATACAGAACACCCCTGAGCACCACGACTGCCTTGATAACTTTAAAGACAGATAACAGTACACCGTCTTATCTTTGCAATCTGTGAAGCAATTGTTCCTAA
>JADBJO010006143.1:125000-132500 GCA_016801955.1 Conus betulinus
CCACCCCTGACGTTTTTCAGTGATTGGGGAATACAGAACAAGCTGACACTAATAGGGTTAAAGTCATGGCCCAATACTACTACCACCCCTGACGTTTGACAGTGATTGGGAATACAGAACAAGCTGACACTAATAGGGTTAAAATCATGGCCCAATACTACTACCACCCCTGACGTTAATCAGTGACTGGGGATACAGAACAAGATCACACTCTTTGGGCTGATAGTCACGTCACAATAACACCAACACCGACTTTCATCAGTGGACATAGTTCTCTCTACAAAAATCTCTATTCACAGGGGAAAAAAAAAAAACAAAGCAAAGCAAAACAAAGTCACTCGTGTGCCGTACACTCCAGAAATAGACGTATTACTATCGTGAATTAACCAGTACACACACACACACACACACACACACACACACACACACACTTCTTCTCTGTTTTATACGTTCTTTTTTACACATTTCAATAGAGAAGTTTTGAGCTGTTGCCACGCAAATTTATGAGTTACTTGTTCTTGAGGGGGGAGGTGGTGGTGGGTGGCGGTGGTTGGTTTGGGGGGGGAGGGGGGGAATGGGACTGTAGAGTGATGGTGGTAGTGGAGGTTTGTATTTGTTTGTTTGATTGTTAGTTCCTAATTTCACGTCATGATTTCAGGTCTTAATGGCAAGGAATGTGTTTAGCTCAATAACTTTGTCATTTGTATTGAAAAAAAAGAGAATAGGGCTTTCTTACAGCAAGGTTTGACTAAGGAGGGTTAAGCGCCCAAAGCACACTGCACCGTGGATCTCATTTCATGTAGGTTTCAGGAGAAAGACACTGCGGTGATTCTGCTTATTGTGGACACCACACGAAACAAGTCAGCGAACTTTGACCCAGTGTGTCTTCGTCAGACGTGACCAATGACAGACATAAAGGAGAGAGAGAGAGAGAGAGAGAGAGAGAGAGAGAGAGAGAGAGAGGAGGGTCGTGGGCTGGAGAAGGGTGTTACGATGTTACACGTTATCTGTGGCTGAAAAACAGCTAGCTCATATTTGCTTCTTCTCCATCCTTACCCCCCCCCCCCCCCCCCCCCCCCCCCCCCCCCCCCCCCCCCCCCCCCCCCCCCCCCCTACCCCTCTACATCACCTAATCCCTACCCCTTTCCTGGTCCTGCATTTTTTTTTTAACTGATTTGATTTGTGTGTGTGTGTGTGTGTGTGTGTGTGTGCTCTCTCTCGTGTTGCTGTTTGAAAGAGCCGCCAAGTCAACCGCACGCGCGCGCACGCCGGTCAAGACAACACTGTCGTCTGCCGCACGAAATGACCTTCACAGATTTCGAGAGACAGGAGACGGGCTGAGGTGCACAGAGCTGTGACAAAACAGAAGGCAAGTCCTACACCATCAACCACTGGCTTGTTTTTCTCCCAGCGCCTCCAAGTTTGTTTATGACGTGGAAGATGACACCGAGCCGGACATTTCACATGATGACAGTCTTGCCGGTGTGTAGAGACATGTGCACGTGACGCACGTGAGGCACGTGTAACTCAGCGGTGCTGTCCATCATCTGCTGCTGCGAGTGACTGAAATCTTCAGCTTGTGTTCATAAATGGCGACAGTGGTATTTTGCAAACGGAGACAGATTGAGAGACTTGAAAATAAACCGCAGCGAGTTACACTGAGTGAATACAACGACAGCCTGCTCTTACATATCTACAGGAGACTGAGGCAGACAGCGAAGACACATGCAACAGCAACGCGGACGTCTGTGAATCGACTGACACAACACGAGTTTACTGTGAGTGATTTTTACAAAGCCATAACAAAGTGTTTTGAAGATGCATCAGAGCGAATGGACGATCTTATCAGTAGTTTGAAACCAGACGAAAAAGACATGCGATAGTAGTGCTGGTAATGATGGAAATCCTGATTTAGCAGCTACCTAAGAACCATGAATTTCCAGCATGTCTAAGCTTGTTCGGACCGAGAGGTGGTTGTTAAGGAAGTTTTGCGTAAGATGTGACCTTAACGCCGCACGTTTTATTGTCATCGAAACGTGCGGTCACAGATCGGGTGTGAAAGGAAATCTTGAAGTAGAAGTGTTAAGAACGTTGAAGTTTGTTGTCGTTAACCTTTTCTTATCAGTGTGCCGAAACCTTTTGCAACCAATGACTGCAGAGTTGCTCTGCTGTGGTCAGCAGATTGACCACGTTATGAACTGCACTACCTTGATCTGATTTCATGTCATGATGCTGACATCCATTGTAGACAGTGATATCGTTTGATTATCTTCCCTTAAGTCACCCCTTCCCTCATTCTCCCCATGTGAATGGGCACAAAGCCTCAGACTTAGCATTCGCGTTCTCTCAACAGTTCTACTTACCATCCGGGCAGTACTCTGTTCTACAGTGTGTAGGTCTGCTATTTGCGTTATGTCTGAAGATAATACATTACCCAAACTTCGCTCGTCACCATTTTGATCAAAGAAGCGTCGCTACGTTTCTGTTTCATCTGGTGTTTGAAGTGTTGCTCGCTTACCGCGGTTAGTTTCCACACATCTGACCCAAACACTCGCCTTTTGTAATTGTTCAAAACACTAGCACCAGACCATGATACACGGTGTTATGGAGAGGTTAAAACAATTTAAAAAAAACACAGCTTGTTTCTGATTTTTAACTTGAAAGTGAAGGTGTACTCCACCTTCAGAGCACCCGTGAACAGCATTTATTCCATACAGGTCGTTCCTCTGTGAGTTTCACAAGTTTTCTTTCCGTTTTTCTTTACATATACTGAGAGAGAGAGAGAGAGAGAGAGAGAGAGAGAACTCTCTCTCTCTCTCTCTCTCTCTCTCTCTCTCTCTCTCTCTCTCTCTCTCTCGATGTACAGATTGATGTATCTTCCAATGGGATGCAGGTGAAGTTCCGTCTCACTCTCTGTGGCTTTGTCAGCTGTCTTGAGCCTGTCTCTCCTCTAACAGTGCTCATTTTGACTGATGAACATTGACACAGCACTGAAACTAAGATCGCCATCACTGAAGACAAATTTAACAACTCTGTCTTGTATATGGTTGCAACTCACCAATAATTTGTAAGGTGTAATGGTCACGCACACCTCTGCTGCGTTGCCATAATGGTTCTACGTGAGTTTCAGAACAGCCGTTCATGACATTCACGGGCAAATGAACAAGAAAAAAAGGGGGGTGGGGGGGGGGGGGGGGGTGGGGGGGCTGCTGGATCTTTACGGGTTTTTTTGCAAGTGATGTTACTATTATCATTCCATTTAATTCCACAATCAGATTTAGCGCCGCAGTACTTAGGAACATCGTTAGTTTTCCAATTTCGCGTCGTTATAAAAGTAATTGAGCCAGTATTTGACATTCTGTTGGTTATCTTCAACACTTGACATAACTGTGAATGAAACTTTTCTACATCTTGTACCAACTGTGTAATTTGTTTAAAACCACTTCACAAAATGCCATTACTTTTACATTTTCACTTTACGTTTCTAACAAGCTATAACATAATCCAAAACTACCATACCGTCATGGCAGTCCCTTGCGGCATAGCATGGAGAAAAGACAGTCGGCTAAGTACAGCACCCTGAGAAATTCTTCATGGAACTGGCGCCATTATTGACTGTTCCACTTCGACAAAAACTGTTTGGACCATTTTTGTGTAAAAAGGTTCTCATCTAATCAAACTAACCCTTTATTTTGCAGGGTGTAGCTTGTTAGGTATACGTTAGCTGTGTACTTTGAGAAATCAGTAAGATCGCATTAATCTGGCTCTTCTATCTAAGTTTGTTCACAACATTCGTGCAATAATTTTTCCATAGTGAGTGACAAGACGCCTTCCCTCCACATCCACAGACGTAAAAACGGTCAACGCCATCCAGAACACAGCTGTTCAAATAAAACCTATTGATACTGATGTTGGAGGCTAAAGTCGAGAAGTTTCTAGACTATATTTTCACGTCTCTTACATAGCAGAGCGAAAAATGTCCCATTTCTAGTCATTTGGCAAAACACCTTGTTCGACTTAGTCCTGAAGGAGAATGGTATAGACTTGCGTAAACTTGTCTGAGGATATTTTTCCCCCAAATATTTTATCAGAGATAAAAAAAAAAAAAAAAGAAAACAAGAAAACAAGTATATTTCTAAAAAATGCTAATAACACTTTGTTCAATTCCACAGGTTCATTGTTCCTGTCGCCCCGAACACTTCGATTAGAACGTGAACTGGAGGAAAAGCTTCACAAGTCAGCGAAAAAGCAAGCTAGCAAGCAAGCAAGCTAGCTAGCTAGCTGGCTAGGCAAGCGAAGCGTAGCCGCTGCTGTGAAGCCTTTCCTTTGATGCTGTGCCGACCAGGAGCTGCTTGCTGTACGCCGACCTTGTCTTCGCCAGCCAGTGAGGAGAAAGCGTGCTTGGGCGTGCCTTGGAACACACGGCGTCTCGCTGCACGCCACACACACAGCTCGCTGCACGCCCGCACACCTCTCTGATTTGTCGGGTGGGGCTCGACCAGTGTGATGATTGAACTTTTCTTTGGGCAGCGTCACATCTTCTTATGTGTTGGATTGCTAAACGAGAGAAATTACAATCTCTTTCTTCCGTGTGTTTTCTTTTTTTTTTGTTTTCTTTTGAGTAGTTTTCCAAGCTGAGAGAGATCTCTTTGGGGGTTTCTTTTGTTGTTTTGTTTGCGACGTGATTTGTTGTTGTCCGACGTTCGTTTCGTCGAGTGCACACTTTGCAAACAATAGGTGGTGACATTTTTTTTTTTCTTTTCTGTTTTTCTTAATCAGACGTTCTAGGTGGCGAAGAATGTTCTTCCTGTGCTCGCTGTGTGACTGTCCCAAGGGAGGCGATTCGGACGTTCGACGTTTCTCGTCGCCTGACTTTCAGTTCTGTTGGTGACAAGAGTTTTGTTCAGAGGAAAAAAGAAAGAAAGAAAAAAGAAGTACTTCTTTCGTCAGTCAGGAGTCACAGGTCTCTGACGGCTCATCTGGAGGTAGGTTTTCGTTCTTCTTTGTTTGTTGGGTTTTTTGTGTGTTCTTTGTTTCTTTCTGTTCTTTCTTTGTTTCTTTTCTCTGTTTCTTCCTTTCTTAATTTCTCTCTCTTTCTTCCTTCCTTGCTTTGTTTCTTTTTCTTTCTTTCCTTTTTTTCTTTCCTTCCTTTTTTCTGTCTCTATTTTTCTTCTTGCTTTTTTCTATCTTGCATTCTTTCTTTCCGTCTTTTCTTTCGTTTTTATCTTTCTTACCTTCATTCTTTCCTTCTATTTTTCTTTGGTCCTTCCTTTCAATTTTTGTAAATTTTTCTTTCTTTTCTTTCTTCATTCCTTTCTTTTCTTACTTTGTATCTGTCAGTCTGCATTTCTTTCGGTCTTTCCTTTCCTTGTCTTTTCTGTCTGTCTGTCTGTCTGTCTGTCTTTCCTTCCTTCATTCTTTCTTTTTGTCTCTCTTTCATTGTTTTGCTTCTTTGAGTGTCTCCTTCGTCATTAGTTCTGTTTGGTGGATGCGTCTCTTTATTCTTCTGTTTTTTTTTTTTTCTTTTTTTTTTTCTTTCTCTTTCTTTCTTTCTTTTTCTTACTGTCTGTCTGCCTGTCTGTCTGTCTGTGTTTATGTGTGTTCGACTGTCTGTGTTCTTTACTTCATTCTTACAGTTTTTTTTTCCTCTGTCTTCCTTCTTTGTTCTACATGTTTGGATATGTCTCTTTATTGTTTTGACCTTTTCCTTTCTTTTCGTTTTTTTTTTCTTTCTTCCTTCCTTCCTTTCTTCGTTTTTTGTTTTGTTTGTTTGTTTGTTTTTTTTTGTTTTTGTTCTGCTTCTTTTTTTGTGTCCCCTTTTTTCTATCTTTAGTTTTGTTCTGTGGGTGTTTACTTCTTTTTTTTTTTTTCCTGTCTTTCTTTGCTTTGTGTTTTCTTTCTTTCTTCCTTTCTCTCACACATACTTCCCCCACCCCCTTTCCTTCGTTTTGTTCTATTTCTTTAGGTGTCCCCCTTTGTTTTTCTTTAGGCCCGTTCTGTGGATGTGTCTCCTTCTTTTCTTCTTTCTTTCTTTTTCTTCTTTCGTTCTTTCTGTCTTTTCTTTTCTTTACTTCTTTACTTTTCTTTCGTTCTTTTCTTTCTTGTCTTTTCTGTATTTTCTTTCTTCTTTCTTTCATACATTCTGTCTATCATCATTCCTTCGCTTTATGTTTTGTTTCTTTTGGTATTCCCTTTATCGTTTTTTTAGTTCAGTTTTGTGGATGTGTCTTTCTTTTCTGTCTTCTTTCTTCTTTCTTTCTTTTTCTTTCTTTTTTTTTTTTCTGTCTTTCTTTCTTGTTGTCAGACTCGCGCTCACACTACGTCGATAAACCACTTTGTCAGACAAAACGAAAGAGTTCTCCCTTTTAACGAACATCTGAACTTTCTACACTATCTAAAAAAACCAACTCTTTCTACTTTGTTCACAAAAAGATATTTACAATTTTATTTTTTAAAAACACATCAGCAGGTCCTCACGGGCTAAGAAAACAACAACACTTTTTTTGTGTGAAAATTGGCACCCATCGTGCCACATACAAAAATAATCGTTTTCCATAAACAAAGTGTTCTTGTCCCCGCAGACCTGTAACCATTTTTTCCCAATGTTCAGTCTCTGTGACGTCATGTCGATTTACAAAACAAACCACAATATCTGTTTGTGCCCTTCTCGTCAACAAAAAAAAAAAAAAGATTATGTTTCCATCGTGACTTAGGAGAAAGTTCCTGAAAGAAGAGGAATAGTATATATTGGGAGCCGGAATAGCTCAGTTGGTAGAGCGCCGGGACTCGTAATCTTGGTGATCCTGGGGTTGCGGGTTCGAATCTCCGCTGGGGCGTTTCGGTACAGGGGGATTTTTCCCTTGGAGTTAACATTGGTTCTGACTCCTTTTCCCATACAGTCCTTCGAATGAGACTATAAACCGAGGTTCCGTGTGTGAACGCACGCATAATATCTTGCACACACGTCAAATCCGATCACCAACTTTCGGAAAGAGAGTAGGCCAGTTTGGCCGTTGGTATGGATGACACGTTACACATAGCATGCACCCTGAGTGAGAAATGGAAAGAATGAGGGAAGTAAGGAAACTGAGTGTGAACGATATTGACTGGATGACACACGGGAAACGACTGAATGAAGCGCCAGCTGGCAGCTCTTCAGTCGGCACTACCCAGGCAGACAGCCCGTTGTGTAAAACGAATGTGGATTGTAAAGCGCTTAGAGCCTGGTCTCTAGCCGAGAATAGGCACTATACACACACACACACACACACACACACACACACACACATATATATATATATATATATATATATATATATATATATATATTATATATATATATATAATATTATTCTTTATCTAAATCAATGTACACACACACACACACACACACACACACACACACACACACAGAGAGAGAGAAGAGAGAGAGGAGAGGAGAGAGAGAGAGACTGAGAGAGAGAGAGAGAGAGAGAGAGAGAGAGAGAGAGAATGACAATA